>OMNM01039093.1:0-27031 GCA_900302745.1 Parablennius parvicornis | reverse complement strand
GATTGAGAGAAAGAAAAAAAAACCTGCAGCAACGGCAGCCAACCTGGAATGGCTGGGATTAAATTTACGCCGCATGAACAGGGGAGGGCTAAATCATGTTACATATTATGAACCAGGAAAAAAGAAGGGGGAGTGAGAGGAAGGCGGAGCAGAGGGCTGGAAATATAATGGATAAGGGGTGCAACGAGCCAGAGACGGAGAGAGGGGGTGAGAGAACAGGGAGGAGGACTAGAGAAAGTAACGTGGAGGGGAAAGAAAGAGAGAGAGAGAGCAGAGGGGAGGGAGAGGAGTGCATTCTGTAGGATGAAGAGGAAGAGAGGTGACCAAGGGAGGGAAGCAAGGGAATGTTCCTCAATGCCAGCTTTTTCCATACTCCGTCTGTGCCTGAGCGCATGACCAAGGCTACGCGAGGGAGATGGAAGAGGAATCCGTTAAAGAAGGGAAACAAAGGCAAGCACTGTTGAGGAAGAGATGATAGCCACGGAGCCACTCTGGCAGTCCAAGGTATTGTTTCCTTAGGGCATATGAAGACTAGAAAGATGACGGCAGGTTAAAAAAAAAAAAAAAACATTTAAGACACGTGGTCCCTAAACTCTTTGCAACCTCAGAAGCCACAAACCTGGGCTTGTGACCTATAATAAATGAATGCAGCATAAAATGCACAACTCCCACACTAACATGCTCACCAGTGTAGACTTGGGCATTTAAGTGCACAAATAGATACGCAGGAGCAGAGCACATGCACGCATAACCCTTTGCACCACATGCTCCTGGCACTTTGACATCTACCCCCAACACAGCAAAGGTCTGTGGGAGGATGAATAATCTCACTTCCGTGAGGCAGAAAAATGAGAGAGGATGGCGGGAGAGGGAGAGGTTGTTCCCATTCTCAGCTCATGTCGTTTTATGGAAAGTACAGAGTCCTCGAACAGACAAAACAGCATTCCAATGCCACTCGGTGACATGGCCCACAACACCAGAACAGAGCTCCATTGAAAATAACTGAATAATACAGCACGAGGAAATATTCTTCCCTATATTATATATGGCACTATCAATGGCACTATGGTGTCTTATCTTTGGCAAACAATTGAACACCAATCTACAGTGTACATGCGTGACATTTTAGTAGCTTTTGTACCCCTGCCAAGCCGTTTGGTATGTAAATACACTACTTAGGCATACATGAAGGATGTAAGGAGGCGCTCGGGGCATACACACTACTCTCGCAGGGCGGCAAAATAATTAAAATGCCAAGTGTCTCCTATTATCTGAATGCTAATTTGCCTCGATACACCCTGAGCTAAAATGTAACACTACATTATGGTTGCTGTAGTGCACTTATGAAACACTGGGTGAATTTCCGTTCAATTAGTAAGGTACACTTTGTGCCATTGTTTACCTAAGATGAGATATTTTATAATTGAGCATGCCACACATCCTTGGAACAGTGTCCATTTCTTGGATCCTGTCTTGCTCTTCAACAGCATGAAAACCAACCAGTCTTATGGTATTATTTTGTGCCACAAGATGGTGTAGTAAATCATTCAAAGACCCAGTTTGTGGTGAGTCAAAGACAAAAAATAAGAAGAAATAAAGCAAGGACCAACATTGGTAGTTGGAACACTAAATGAGACAGTGGCATAATCTTTTGGTCACTAGTAATGAACAACACACTGCAAACACCTTGAGAGCCAATTGGCAACAGATTGAAGACCACACTGACTTGCTACCAACCAACGTTACTCAGATCTTGCATATGCACGAGAGGTGTAGTGATATTGGGAATTTTGTCCATTTTACATGTTCCACACAACTAATGGATGCGACTTTGTCCAAATCTGTGTGGAATTAGCAAAGAAAAAAAAAACAAAAAAAAAAAAAACTTGTTTTCAGTTTTACAAGGACACTGACAGAAAGTCCTCTTTTATAGTGTATGAGCACCTGTGTTTTTATTTTTTATCACTTCTTTTTCTGACTCGGATTCGATAAGAAAAACTGAGTCAACAACAAGAACATACAAGCGGCATTAGAACCAGCAGCTTATCAAAGCTTTATGCATAAAAATTCATCAGTACCAACAGGGAGGGCAACAAGACCAAAAATATTATCACAGATACGAGATGTTTTTTTTTTGCTGAATACACAGATAGAGGTGAAATTGTGTTGTTCCTGCCTTTCCATCTATATCCTGATAAGACTGTCAGAGGACACACTGAGTGGGGATGAGCGTCACTTTAGAAAGCTGTTCAATATTTCAGTGGTTCAAGTATCACCACTAAAGTTTACCAAGCACTTTATTGTGGTTCCTGCTGATTATTAGATTTGAAAAGCATTTTCCTTTTTTTTTTAACTACTGGACGCCCTTGAAAGGTCTTATAGGCGGGCCGAGCTATTGTTCTCATGAAAAGCACTGCAGTGTTGTGCAATGCCGTCAAGGAAAAGCAATGGTTCACCCCAAGGCAAATGCAACAATTCCCCCTTTTGTCGTTTCACTAAGACAAATGTTTGCCACGGCAAGACTTGGAAACAAATGTAGTACTCAGTCAGTGATGGTATACTGTTGCACTCAAACAAGACATTTCATTATGGTGCTGAAAATGAATGAATAATCCATTTCTCTAGCCATGGTTTAGAGATTGAAATTCAAATCAAATGCCACCTTCAAGCAAATGTCAGTATACAAAATCATACTGTTCTGGCAGTGCCTGGCATCAAGCAAAATGCACAGTTTGACATTTGGAAGTGATTTTCTCTCCCTCTCTCTTTTTGTTAATATAAAATTAACTTGGTAATTGTCCACATAAATGCACATGAACTCGCACCAAACATGTAGTCTTGTACTCTACATCTAACAGCGTCTTAGAAACCTTTACACAGGCTCCCCCAACCCAATACAATCCGCCCCCGAATACTCACAAACATGATTAAGACACTGTCAAGCCTGACATTGCCATCTCCCATGCTGTCAGTGGCCCTCACTGCGAATTGCTGTTGACTGACTGCCTGGATGTGCCTTATCATTAACAGGGCCGCCGTGCCACCATGGAGAGGCTTTGATGACAGAAACTACGGCCCCGGTGTCTGCCCCTCCCATTTTTCCTGCCCAAGTGTCATCTAAATGAGATAGCGCCCAAGAGCTAGGGGATTAGGCACTGCATAATTACCTATTTAAAGACCCTAATTGAGCATTTCATTAAGAGACTGGCACTGAGATTTTGCCAAGGAGGGCACTACAGGGAGAGAGATGTTTTCTTTTCTGCATGCATGTATGGATGTGTACGTGTGAGTGGATGTCTATGTGGCAAGGTGTGTGCGTGTGTGTCTGTGTTTACATTTGGGAGCTACAGCAGACTGTGACCTTGAATCCAAGGGTTACCTTGTTAGCATCAAGGTCTGTTGCTTGTTTTTTTTTTTTTTTTTTGTTTGCATAGCACTTAGTCTGTTTGGCATATGATTGTGCAATTAAACCCAATAGACATTCACTTTTAGAGACTGACTGACAGTTATAAGTAAACAGGGGAAGTTTATCAGTAGAGATCTGAGTTATATTTAAAAATCTACAGTCTGTTTTTCCAATCCTTACAAAGCCAGAAACATGACGTTCTAAATTCATATAAAACACTTATACTCTGTTCTGATACACACGATGGACTTTACAAAAGTGTAATATTTTTTCTCGTCTGTGAAAAGAACTGAATCCCATAGAAAGGAAACTTGTGGGAACCCTTCACTGTTTAGTGTCCTTGAGCCCATCAGCAAAAAAGTGAGTTACTGCCACTAGCATTGTCAGCTGTCAACCTAATGTCAGCCGCAAGGTTTCCAGTGTCATATCAAAGGCAGTTTTCTCTAACAAGAGATGCGATGCAAAACAAATTTGTCACTTTCTTTTTCAAACAGAGCGGACTAATACACCAAAAATAGGCAGCAATAGTGATTTTCACCAGTAACACTGAATTTCTCATGCTCAGATTTGAATGACAAAAATAATAATCTGCATTTGCTTCAAAAACTATTTCTAATACTGCAATTTTTAAATAGGAATTCTATTTGTTTACCAAATGCTCCTTCTTTGTCTCCATCCCATTGTACAGAAAACTATACCCGTTCTGTTGAGGTAGGTGTAAAGTGTAAGGAAAATCACTGGCGACACACACAGTTTGATAGTAACTGCATGCTTGGTTATAATGGCAACAATAAGTAGAGGGTCTTGAGAATATTTAAAAGCCCAACAATTTGTTTATTCTGGGGGGTTGACACTGATTTCTTTGCAATCCCACAAAATAATTATCTCTTTGCTTTAACTGAGTAATTTGATTTAAAAAATGTAACTCTCAATCATAATCTCTGTAATTGTGACAATTATATTCCAGCCTCCACAACAGGTTTGAATCAGTGACCAGAGCTAGTCTCCAGACTACACCAGACTCCCCTGTTTTTTTTTTTTTGCTTTTATAGTTTCAACACCAGCAGTCATTAGTGCAGAAGGCCAGACCCAGATAGTTTGCTGATGACCAATTTGACCTGATTTCCTTGACCCAGCAGGCTGTGACTCTTCTTTGGCCCCTCAGCGCTATATCAGGGCTCACTGGGGACGTTTGCAAGTCGCTGGCAGTTGCCTCGCACATGATTGACTTGTTTGCTAAATGACTAGCATCTGAAGTGGCAATGCTAGCTGGGGGCTGCTGGATTCTTTGGGGCAGACACCAGCTGCTAACTGCAACAGATAAACTGTCCCTCCCTCTCGGGATTCATGTGAGTGTGCTGAAGTCTGGCCAGAGATGCTCAGGGCTGTAATGACACTGACACATCATGAGCCTGTCAGTGTTGTTGCAGCTCCAGACCTATTATTCTTCTTTGACATGACGGGAGGTTGAAAAGGTTCTTGCACGGTACGGGAAATGAACCAGAGTCTAGTACATGACCTTTGAGAAATCTGTTGCTGAAGCACCACTGATAGCAAACTCGAAGGTGAATGTAATGTCTTTTTGGTTGTTGGACCTGTATAAAGCTATTAGGGATTTCTTTTTTCACACAATCCATCTTGAGCATCTCAAGCCATGGTATATTCGGGTAATTCCTTCAACATCAACATTTGATGCGGCTTACCTTGAAATGCAGGCATGAATAATGACATCTATGCTAAATATCAACCATGTAATCCCAAGAAATTAAGATACTCAAGCAAACACATAAGCAGCAGAGCATCTCAATATCTGTCAGCATATCCAAGAAAGGTTCACCGGTGCCACCGTTGTTGTGCATGGCTTTTATACAAGGTTTGAGTAGGTGGGTAGGTAAGTTTGTGGGGATGCCTTATCCAAATCTCTCAGGTGAAAAATTGTCTGGCTCCTTCTCTCCCTTTGTTGCCTTACAATGAATCTGAACAATGAATCACACAATAAGATTCAGAGTCTGAAATATATTCATTTACATAAATGGCAGATTGGCATAGGGTACACAAGAAAGCGAGACACATAATCTCCCAGAGAAAACCTCTTTGTGTAAAAAAGCATACCGGTATGTGAAAACCTTTCCAGCATAACATTTCTATGGCCTCGTCACTGCTGTGACTGTTGAGCAGAATATAACCCGGCATACGCTGTCCTTTGAGTACCAGAGATGAGAAATCCTGTTGTGACAATAACACTCTTAAATGTAAGGCTTTACGTTGTGATTGATAGTAACTATGTAATATTTAATTTTTGAGAGACTACCAGGATGACTTGTGCTTATTCAACCGTATAGGATTTGATCCCATATATATTTTCCTAAACGGCTGGGTGGATTAAGAAAATATATAGCAGGTTTTACAATCTCATCATCTGCTCTCTTTTTGTTCTTTACTTTTTATTTATTTATTTTTTTGCATTAATAGATTAATAGAGTAGAACAATAAATATGACATACTGTAAGAAAGCCAAGTTGTTGCATAATTAAACATTTGTGTGTGGTCTGGTGCATATTTCGAGTATGGACAATCTACCTACTCAGCTTGTGCGTTCTCCATCTGAAAACGCCCACAGCAGATTATCCTCTGAAGTAGCCACTTTCTATTCCAAAGTTCCTCAATAGTTCTGGCAACCATGGCAGAGTCAATCTAACAGGAGGCCAAATGTGGCATTATCAGGACCCATCTTGGCCTTGCGCATTCCCTATCTCCCCATCGCTGTTGGGGAGACATCCATCTTGATTTCTGCTGAGTGCCAAAAAGCAGTCGTAAGGGAATCAGATGAAGAGATGGAGGGTAGAGTTGGAAGAAGGGTGTTCACCTGATAAGGCAGCTGAGGAATCAGAAGAGTGGATCTCGGGGAGCGTGACTCCAACATACTGGAAAGAGGAACTTCATCTTTATCTAATTACAACAGGGCTGTTTTGCTAGGGTAGATAGCACAGGCGTTTATAGCAACTGCTTAGTATAGTATCTCATGCCTTTACGAGCACGCGCATTCTTACGCACATACCTATGCAGATATGATTAACATTCAAATACACTTCCAGTCACACGCACACATATCGGTGCGCGCACACACACACACAAATGCACACATACATAGGGCCCAGGGCTGAGTGCCATAACAGCCCAATGAAATATATTCAGATTAGAAAGGTGTCGCATTACTCTCCAGTCAGATGATAAATACGCGGTTAGCACCATCATTAATCTTGTACCCCTCCCCACCTTCTGCCTCCCGACGCGATGATGTAAGGGGAGGAGAGCGAGCATACACTGGATGGAGCTCGTGGCTCAGTCAGGGCTGCAGCAGCTTTGTGACTGTTGCATGCATGGAGGCAGATGCACCGTTTTGTTCTGCCCGGTCTCACTAGCAGTGGTTTAGGGCAGTTTGACCCAATCAACTTGACCGTAATATCATCGTTCATGAAGCTATGTTGTTAGAATGAGCTGAAGCCTCACAGCTTTTTTTTGATTTTTTGACTATTCTCCTCTCCCATTTTCATCCTTTAAATATTTTCTAGTTTTTACATTCAGCTTGCGTTTTTCTTTCTTTAAGCACGTGTACTTTACCTGCAATGCTCCTTTTTTTCATCCTAATGGTTGGTTAACATATTGCCCTGAATGACATTTCACAGTAAGTTGCTATTGTTTCGCTTATGAGTGCCGTGCATAAAATACTAGAGGACCGTCAGCACGATAATAGACAAACAAATCGAGTCCGAAACATATGCTCGGCACAAGGGTGGCTTTACCACCAGTGGCTTAAGCAGCATATTTCACCAGCAAATCGTGCCGTGTGACTCTCAGGAGACCCCAGTCAGACAGTAACACGGTGCCCTCAATACAAACAAAGCCTTAGGGAGGGGTCAAAGGTCAAGAGCTGAAGACATGTGATAAATTGGTGATGTTGCCAGTAGTGTGGAGATGAGTGGGGTCATCCTCCCTGTCCCACTTCACTGGTATGTTTGATGAAGTATATACAGTCTGAAAGTATAGCCTATGCTTCTGGCCCATTGAAAGTTGGAGCTTGAGCAGGATCCTCCCACATACTGTATTCTCATTCAATAAGTGTCTCTTGGGAAAAACAAGGAAAGCACTCAACTGGTTTTGGTCCAAAAAGGATGACTAAAACTGTGTGGTCTGAATCATCACTTGCTTAAGTAGCATAATTTATTTATTTTATTTTTGTTGATCTCTAATAACATACTATCAAATATAATCAGTAAAAGTTTGTATCATGGTGGCAACATTTAGGCAAAACAGTCATATTTATGAACAGAAATACTACAAATTATAATACTTGAGTCCACTTGGAAGTGCCTTTGTACACATCTTTACCCAACATTTTCAGAGAGACTCACTTTAAAATACGTCGATGAAAACTGGCTAGACATCATATTTGGAACATGATTTGCTGAATCAGAAAACTTGCAGGAGAAAAGTCAGATTGATTGACTATTCACAGCTGAATTCACATTTCAAGGACAGTTTTTTAAAGAACATTTTTGTCACTGTCGTGAGAATCATTTGCCTGGGGGTTGGCCTTCAGTTTAACGTCAAAACATGTTCAGTCCTATTTTTGATCACTCAGATTGGATCTATGTAAACAATTGTCTGCTTTTAATAATCACCAAGACAGAAGACAGCAGCTGGATGACTTTGATTCCTGGCAAGACCTTTGAGCTTAACAACAAGCATACACTGGGACCATTGTGCGGAAAAGGCCAATATAAAGTCTAGTGTTTCATTGCAAGACGGCTGATTAGCTCTTTAGGGGGCTGTAAAGAATTTGGTGCCTTCATTTGGGGCTTCACTCATGAGGCGCTTGTTAAGTTAGGGTGATGTAGAATACAATGTGAATGCATTGCATACAGTGTTGTGTAAAATGCTACAATCAAGCACAAATCCCACACAAAATATCCACACTCACACAGTTACCTTGTGTCGAGCCAATTGTGTTACCACATTTTTTATTGAATCTCTCAGTCGTCCCCAATCAGTCTGTGCTCCATAAAATGCTGGCGAGTGGATTGGGGCTACTATAATGGTGGCACAATACAGAAATAAACTACTTTTACTGCTGCAAACAAAGTGATGTGACCTGGAAAGGTTGTATTCTTTGCCGGATAATGACTGTATTTTAGAGTCAGGCGTCAGTGTGAACTCTTAATTACTTGTCCTGGGCCACTGAGCTACCTTGGTCTCAAGCACTACCTAATGAAGCCCATATTGGCTCTATGTTTATTAAAGTCAACAAGTTGGGTTACCATATATTATGTTCTTACTTTATATATCAGTGTCTTTCTTTGTTTCAGGAAAAGGAAGTGAAAATATCTCAAAAGAAGAAACGTTATCAATTTCCATGACGTCCGAGAAGCACAACTATACCCTTAGTAATTTATTTTAAATTCTATATAGATATGAATGACCAAACACATTCTGAACTGAACTTTACCACCTCCAACGGAAGTTAAAATGTATTTTGTAAAGAAAATACTCGACCTTCATATTTTCTATGATTTCATTATCCGCACTCTGCAAAACTGGGTCCCAGTTAACTTAATCACTGTGACACCCATTTCTCATAAATATGCAAATATAACACAGTCATCTTTTATACTTTAAGATAAATAGTGACTTTAAGGGAAAGCCCCATTTTAAACCCCACGTCTGGTGTTTTGAGCTCCTCATGCGGGAAACTTTTCTCTCGCAAAACTGTGAAGTTTCTGGGTTCCCACAGCAACATGTTTTGCCAAAACACAGCATGCTTGCTTGTCACAGTAAATTTAATCATACAAAATGGGAGCACTCTGTGCTGCTCTCATCACTGCCACTTCTTCTGAGTGTTTTTGTTTCCAGTGTGGTTAGAATTCAAGCAGACAACAAAGATGGAAAACAATCCCTGCTATCTTAATGAAAATAATATCATAAAAAAAAAAAAAAAAAAACGCACAATGGAGGTCTGGTTATATAGCTTGAAATATAATTTTACACTCAGGTCCTCTGTGTCCCTCCAGACCACTGGCTCACTAGTAAAACACTCCTCGACAGACTGGAAGGCGGCATGGGTTTGTGAGATGGTAGGGAAAAATAAAAGGGACACAAGGCAGGAGAAGGGGATTTGTAGGGGTATTAAGGCGCTGCATGCCCACTGGCTTGTGTCTTATCCCACTGTACATTCCAATGGTGCAGTGTGCAAAACTTTATAGTCCTCAGCCAGCAAAAACTTCAGAATTGTGTCTTGTACATGCAGCCACAGGACTATCTCAATCTGTTTTCTATCAGCCGTCTTGTTTTGCTTCTACATTTGTGCCGGTATTCTCACTGATCTACTTAATCGCTGACGGTGAGGCAGAGCTTGCAGACTAACAGCTGGGAAATCTGTGCCCCCTACCACCCTCGCACTCCTGCCACCCACTCTTTCTGCAGCATGCTGCCCTACCAGGTCAGCCTACTGACGGCTAATAAAAGAAGCGTCCCTCGACTGTGAACAGCTGGGTTCCTGTGATCTAACTCTGCAAGGGGCTCAGTAGGGGTTTTTTTTTGCTTTCTATGTGAGGTGAATAATAAAAGGCACAGTACAAGTACCAGGGCGACAAATTCAGAACATAGACGGGATTAGGGATAAATGGGGAAAGAAAGAAAAGAATGAAAGTCTAAAGTGATGGAACAGACAAAGTAGTATCCATTGGTAAGTCAGAGGAAAGGAGCTCAGTGGCTGTCTTGTCCCTGGCTTTTCATAGCCTAACCAGCTAATCAATATCCCAGAGAAACACTATTTCAGCTGGCTCACTGAGCTCTCCGTACAGGAGAAATACTCCGCATGCCAACTCATTCAGTTTTTGTTTTTTCCTCTCTATCTTTTTCCAGCAAATATTTTTTGTTATATACACAGGAAATATCAAACTACAGGAAGCTGAATTTGAAGCTAAGGGGAATGAGGCAGCATTGTAAGTACATGTATGTCATTGATGTTACTAAGAGAAAGTTGTTCACGTAGCAGGAACAGCAGCATTACCAGGGTTTGGAAAAGAGAAGAAGTGGTTTCAGAAGATTTGAGTAATAAAAATGCAAACCTCAGGAAAGCAATTGGAGACGCAATATAATACCCACCAACTAATACTAAAAACAATCAGTGAGAGAGGGTCTGGGATTATTTTAGATATGGATTGCTTTGAAACTAAATTCTTGTTACAGTCACAGCTTTGATGCATTTTGCGTTTAGAGGCCTCTTGGCTGTTGGCATTCCAGTCTTGAGAGAGACGTTAGAGTGGCACCGTTCCTCTAGAACAAGACCTCCACTCTCATGTTGGCAGACCTAAATAGCCACTCATATGACCTGTCATACCTGACCTACGATCCCTTATCGCACCATTGTTCCTTAGATGTCTTTTCTAATTTTGAGCGTGAGTGTGTGCATGTGGACAAGTATGTGCGTAGTGGGGAAGTATGAGTGAGTATGAAAGACGATTCCAGATGCTCCCAGCTGGCTGTTGCCCAGTGAAGCTAATACACTTCTCCCTGCCTAATTACAGCACACACTCACACGCGCACACACCTTACCACTCATGTCCCACGGTTTCAATGGGTTTATGGTAGGAAGAACATATGCCCCCCCTGTGTTTTATACAGGACACACATGCAGACAGCTAAACAAACAACCAGGGGCCTAATTACCTCATGATGGAGGCCAGGGGTAAGGGTTGCTGATGAGTCACTGTGGCATAATGTAAAAGGATGTGCAGCGTAATGCAAAAAAAAAAAGATGTCACTTTGCTGTAAATGCAACTGATTTGCAGATTCTGATTTAAGTGGTGACTCAGGAGCAAAAATTCTACAGCAGAAATGATCTGTGATTGCAGGCATTGTGGGAGTCAAACCAGCTCCTTAAGTATCTCAGCTGCTTTGTGCAAACAGACTTATTCACAGTCGTCTCTTGACTGGTTGCAGGTGGGATGAGGTTGTCTATACTGGTACAAACTCTAAGTGTGTGAATGGGGTGTGTGTGTGTGTGTGTGGGGGTGGCACAAACAGATACATGCTGGAATATCCATATCTTGATATAGTCGTCACCATGTTGACCCTTTCTTTGGGCTACCGAACAACAGCACTTCACTAAAGAATAAGCAGCATTTTCTCACAACACAGCATATTAGACATTTTCTGCCAGGCAGAGTGATGAGCGACATTTTCTTTTCTTTCTTTTGTCTTTGTCACTGAAGCACATAATTCAGTAGTTTTTTTTTTTTTAATCAAGTTAAAATGAAGTTACATACCTGTTATTTTCTAATAATTAGAAACAAACATATTCATATTATTTAAATTTTTGAATATTATTATTCTTATTATTGTTTTATTGTTTATTGCAATGCGTCTTTATCTTGCTTCTTAACGTCTTTGTCAAGTAAATTTCACCTTATCATAGATCACATATCGACCACTTCTTCTCAAAGTTTCCTAAAAGCTGGCAAATCAGACAATGTGTGTCCATGGGTTTACAAGTGATGTCGTACCACCGGGTAAGGTCCGAAAGGGTAAATGAAACCCTCAAAACACACACGGTCGCAGTGCCAAATGAGGACATTGAAGGAAGGGGAGGGTAGTTTGGGGCCGTGGAGCAACAGCGAGAGCGTGATCCCAAGGTCAACGTTGTGGGGCCAGTTACAGATGAGGGAGGAGAGATGGTGTGGACAGATGTCAAGAGTGATAAGCGTCAGGCCTGACAAGCTCCAGCTTGGCTATCAGTTACTACTCTGAGCCCAGGGTCGGGCCCGTGCCAAAACAATGCCAACGCCTCTCTGTGACGATCAGTGCCTCCGGAGGCTGTGCAAAATGGCTGCTGACATGCCAGAGCATTACTACGAGTCAGTGGCTTGGCAGTTTCCTTTTTTTTTTTTTCTCAAAGGAAGTGCCATCTGTGAGTGACAGCGGGGCCTCAGCCATTTATTTTGAATGCAGTAAACAAAGCTGCCATTTTTTGCATTTTAAGGGCCTGGATGCTTGCATATTACCACCGGCAAGGCTGTTTGTTGTCATGAGAGATATTAAACGTGGTGTGATGTATATCCTCCTTCGATCTCAATCTATCAAGTCCAATCCATGCTTTCTTACAAGCATCAGTCAAAAAGCAGCCACCAAATAAATCCTCATTTTCACATTTGAAAGCAGCCTGGACAAAAATCCAATACACAGGAGAGAGCTTGGTCTTGCTTTAAGCATAACAGCTGACGAGTGGAGAAGGGGAGTAGGGGGGTATCAGGAAATAAATCAATAACGGGCCATTTACTATCATATTCCATGGCCATCGATGATCTGTCAAATCATTTATTTCAGCATCTGGACTCCACACCAAAATCATTCTCCAAAGAACTTTCTCTACATCCAAAACAAATAATGAATAACTAGCAAATCGATACAATGTGCTTTATTGAGCTCACATGCCTGATGTGAGTCTGGCACCTGGCCCAATTGTTTTTCATTTGTTAGATATTCTTTTCTCTCCTTGATTGTTCTGCTTTGTGTGGGGCTGAATAACCACAAAAAGGCAGTTTGACTTGAATGATGTGCATATACAGTGTTTGATGTGAGCCATAGTGGCAAGACTATGTCATATTTCAAGAATAGCAAAGCTCTATAGCTTGCCAGCTCTATTGAGTTGGATGTTTTCAGAAGAGAAACAAAAAAAACCTCCCTCAAAACAACAACAAAAAACCACCCAGATTTAATGGAGTCATTTGACTGCCGAAAATATAAAGACTTGACAGTGTAAAGCAAAAACATCCGGCACCCTTGATCAGTGCCTCTTAAAAGGCTCTGGGTCTCTCAATGGAGTCGGAGTTGGCAGTGCCACATCGATCCGGGTCAGACCCCGCTGCTATACTGAATAGGACCGAATGAAATCATGGCAGACAGACAGAGAGATCACCAGGGTGGAGGTCAACAGCTTTGACCCCCACCAGGAGGCCAGGGCCCAATCTTCCTGAATAAATACCACAGTAGAAGAAAAAAAAAATCTTAATCAGCAGGATGCTTTCAGAGAGGTTCCACAAAGACGTTTTGACTGGCAGGAAAACGAGTGTTTTGTGCAGCATTTGACAGGGACGCATAACCGCCTCTTGAGGAGGTTTTCTCTCAAAGAGAATTGGTCTCAAGCCAAATCAGTTAGTAAGTGCTGCAGAGCGTATACAAAATGCAATGTTAGGAAAGATGCGAGAGAAATTAATAAGTAAGGCTTATTTTATTGATGAGAGCCCTTGCCTTCTAGTTACTATGGAGGAAAAAAAAATATTTCATTGATTTCTTGCTTTGCTCTCACCTAGGAGAAACAGGTCCATTTTTATATGAATAAGTATGAACAAACGACTACCCAATCCTCTGTGATCCACTCAACTGCACCGTCTAAGGGTACCTCTTGGGTCACGGCCTCCGTGTCACATGTCAGTGGACGAGAAAGAGATATTGATTACCAATAAACTCATTAAGAACAAAGAGAAGGACTTTCCGCACTGACACAACAATTTGTTTCTGTCAAAACAAGAGCTTAGCAGTCAGATTGTGTTCACTGATTCAGTTGACTCTCTTGCCCTTTTGAACTCATTGTTTTGCAAATGAGCTGTGGCCCAGTGCCACATCAGTAGTTCAAATACCAGCTGTCCCTAACTACTTTTTAACCTGCTCAACGATGAGGTAAATGTAAATAACCTAATGGAACCGTCATCCTTGTGGTAGGACTGAAATCCTGGCATTGCTTTCTTGCTTTGGGACACTGGTCATTATTTCACAGAATGAGCAATTGATAACAGTGTCATATATCTGCTCCTCTTGTGTTGTGCATCTGTTATCCCTGATGTTAGCTGGCAGTCGACCAGAAAATCTGCTTCCACCCTATTCACATTTTATGTTTAATATATTATGAAACTTTCAAGGTTGAGAAATCTGGCACATTAGCTTCATTAATTTCTTTGGGCTTAATTTATTTATCCTTGTCTGGGTTCTTTTTTTTCTGTCAGCCACAGTAAGCATCTTTACAAGCAAGTTCAGCCATTGTCTGCCTTCCTCCAACATCTCCCCCAGTGGGGGATTCCAGTATGCTGTATTTGGGATGCAGGGAATTAAACTTCTCCAGCATATCTATGATAAACTGCCACGCTGGTGCCCCGTTGCACCCTGCGTGATGCCTCTGCTCTTCAGGCTCTGGAAAGGATGTGCCTGAAGATCGAGATACCCACTGAGGACGTAGACAACTACTGTTATCACAGCACTGCTATTAATAAGATCGCCCGCTAGCTTGTGTCCCAAGGTTTGCTGGTCTGTGTTATCATGCTCCGGGACAATCTAAAATGAGGCAGCGCTGGAAATACGGTGCCGTAGTGACAGGGGGTAAAAATGGGGAGAAATGTGATGGGCCATGGTGTCAGCGTGGTTAATCGAAAATAATGGCCAGCAATTTATAGTTGCCATTCTGACCAGCACGGGATGTACTGATGCAGGAGATCGAATTTTAATGTGTACATTCCATCACTTCATACAGGCCGCTGATGTTTAGGGCTCTGGCCAAACAGCACATGAATCTCTGGGTGGAGGTTATCATAGTGCAATAATAAAGTGTGCAACTAGCTAAAAACAGCCCCTTACTCTGCTTTGCCTGTGTTGAAGCTTGTGTGAGCACGTGCCAACGCATGTTATAGAGCATTGTACAACATCACAGTGATTTGACAGTTTTCCGATTTACACCTGCGGCCATTGCAATAAATAAACGGGAAAAGGGAGAGGGAGGATGGAAGATGCAAATGAATGCCACCTGCTGTGTTGTTGAGACCAGTGGGAAAAATGGGGCCATCAGTATTTTTCCTCATTTGACAAGAGTCCATTGAATCTCTTTTCCTCACTGGTTCCTCTGACTGAGCTATCCTGGTGTAAAACCCTTGAACTGGATCCAGGGGAAAAGAAACATTCCAGATGCTGCTCATTCCCAAGGCACTCTTGCTTTGCAACACAGAATTTTGTTGACTTATAGTCTCCTCATCATGAAATAAATAACCACAGGATTTGACATTGTTTTGTTAAGACGTTTCCTTACTCTCCAATTAGTAATCAACTCATTTTCTAAAATATTTTGATTATGGAAAGAGATCTAAGTTCAAACAAGTTTGAAATGCAAAGTAGAAAAACAGTGATCAGTCAAGGGTGCATGAGTAATGCCTTTAACAAACTGACATGGCCTGAGCCAAAGTGATTTCTATTTTTAATGTGAATATACAGTTTAAATGAGTGGAGCGATTTCACAACCGAACCTCCAAAATAGATGAATTGCTTTACATTTCTACATTGTAATATATCAAGTTTCTATTGGGTTGCATCATTTTAACAATATGATTGTCTCCTAAACATCTCAGTGAAATTTTATGTCAAATTATCCTCCAATACAACTTGATTTACTTAACATTATTGCAATATAAATAGCATGTGGTAGAAATTTATAACATTTCATAGTAATTTGTGATATATATATTAGTAGGTTTGCTCTATGTGACAGTAATCAATTTTACCAAAAGGTTATGTAACCATCAAATACTTTTTTAAACATCTATGGCCATGGCTTGCGGAAAATTCACCACTTAAACACATTCCTTAAGCTAGGAAGTAAACTCAACTAAACTAAGTCTATACTTTCCTAATTTATTGCATATTGCAAAGATTTGTCCACTGACATCCAATGAATATGTAGCAACTGACGGCTTCTAATGCACGTGTTGTGCCATGAGGGAAAAGATGAATAAAATTGTGATCACTGGAGAGGAAAACCGGTTGATGGTTCTATTCTACAACTCTGCTGTTCACTCACTACCAGCAGCACTTTACCAAGACATTAGAGAGCCTTTCGCGTTCTCTGAAAAGACGTACCTGGAAGGGCTTTAAGCAGAGGCAGTGGGAGGCCGCAAATGGCAAACGGATGGATGGGAACTTTTATGACAGTCTGTGGGAACCGGTGTCACGGGCGGTGACAAGAGTCTGTGATCAGAAGTGAGCGCAGCACAGCTTGACGAAACCAGGGAAGTGGCTTGCTCTGAATGCTATTCAAAAGAGCCTCTAAACAGCAGGTCTGCATTGAAATACAGAAATTACACATCAGCTGTGAGTCATGCTCCTTAGCATTCATTTTTTTATTAAACTCGCTCATTAAGCTCAGACTGTATTGTCACTTCCTTCGGCTCGGGGCACAAACACCAAATAACTGCCTATAGGGCATGAGAGGTAGAAATCAGCTGCATACAATTTTTTCCTTTTACTCACTCATTTTCTGCATTTCACTCCTGACGTCAGAGCTCTTAATAAAGACAGCGTAGCACACCGCCGCTGAGTTCTGCACAGCCAGTCTAAAGATTTTATTTCACTGCTTCCACAGCTTGCCTTATTTCACTATGGCTTAATGAGAGTCGTTTGGAATAATAGGCTTCCATTGAACAGAGGCATCTGCATCCACACAGCTCTAAATGAGTGAGCTAATTTCCAAAGATAATCACCTCTCCTGCTGTGTTTTTATGCAGAGATGCTGTAGATTTTTAGCCTCTGATTTAATGAAGTCAAAAATTACCTCCCCAATCCTGGGCTAAGGTCTAGAGGCACTGAATGCATCACTGGAATTTGTCTTTCAACTGGGGAATAAAGTGTTATTTTCACAAACATGCCAGTTAATTGAAGCATTTATGTCACAATCCAGGAAAAAAAATAAAGAAAATGTAAATGGGATAGGATATGACAGTTTCTATTGATGAAATATTAATAGGTTTTTAAATGAGCACTTACTTGCATAACATTTGGCTATTTTTCATTCTGTTGATTAAAGACGATATTTAGTCCTGTGAGAATCACTTAAAAAGGTAAATCAACACAAGGAGTCTTCTTTATTTCTTGCGGGCATGAAATACAACCCTAGTTAAATCAAATAGCAGGTCAAACATTTAAGGTATCTTTTTTTTATTATAGAATATATGAGGATGTCCTTAAATTTTGCAGTGGCAGAAAGTATTGGTGTAAAGTCATCAGATCCATTAGCTCAGCACATAATCATCAAAACTTTCCTCCTGCAAAGAAATACTTGGCTTTACCGACTGCTTGAAATACGCCTCAATCTGTGCTACAGAGAAGTTTTGACTCGCCCAACTGCAGCACTTCATGCTAGAGACATAAAAAGAACTACAAACGCTTTTTACATGTTTCCAAGAGCAAACAAGTGAGATTTCTTCGGATGCCTGGGTAATGAAGTCTGCAGGGACATTCAGAGACACAATTAAAGGATGAAGTGAGCTCTTTTTTTCAACTTCTCTTCCGTCTCCCCTTTCTTCCTCTCCGCTCCCTCGTTTGGTCCCAGTGAGTGCGTGTGAGCGTTGTCAGTGATGACACAGAAGCTGCGGCGTCACGCAGTCACTGCAGATGGCAGATACGAAAAAAAAAAAAAAAAGCGGGGGGACAGGAAGGGAAGATTCGCTTACAAACGGCGTAGGCCATTTTGACAGAGGGAAACACTGGCTTGTCAGAACAAATGGGAAAGGTCACGCGCTGTGACAATGTAGTAATGTCCCATTCACTGAACTACTCACTCCTTTATTTAACTCCCCACTTACATGTCAACAAACTTGTCTTTAAAAAATGCCATGCCCTTTTGTACCCTGTAAAGGTTGCACGAGAGGCAGACAAGCTAAGGAGGCTTAGTTGTTTATCACAGTCACTGTGTATTCATGCAGTGGGACTGGAGAGAAGCTGTCAGTAGTTTGGCAACATTTACTGTACTTTTCCCCTCATGGTCCTACTGGAGTGGCCACAGCAGGAAAAAAAAGGAAAAAAAGGCTACAGTATGAAAGACAGAGCAGAGGTTAATTCCCTGGTGCAGTTTTTTGTAGTCTGGCAATCCTAGTGGAGGAGCAAGAGACAACAATATGGCTAGCAGCTAGTGCCGTACATCCTCACAGCTTTAGCTCTTCACAATACACTGTCGGGATGTGTTCCAGATAACAGTAGAGAGGGGGAAAAGTGAAATTAATGGATGAAAATACTGTCATGTGTTTTCTACTGAACAACCTTTCAAAAAACTGTACTGTAGAAGACCTATAGGAAAAGAGATGTCTTTGGAATGAATATAAGGCATCCATGGCAAAAGACTTGCACGGTTAAATTACCATCCAGCTGCAGTTTTTTTTTTTTTTTTTCTTTCTGAATAAAAACGTTTAAAATAAAACCTGCTGTAAATGACACCTTTCTTCATTGTCTGGACTCGAGGCAAGCTATCAAGTATGGATGTCACTTAAAGTTAGTAAGCCATTTCATAGTAAGGCTAAATCTCAGTTTCAACCACAGTCACGGGCTGAGGTTTCAGGGTGGATTTTTCCTCGCATATCTTTTTACTTTTTTATCCCTCTCTCAACAGCTCTACCTTCTAATCATGCTTGTGTGAGCTCCAGTTTCTCCGTCATCTCTTTCCATTTCAACCTCTGTGAAAATAATTCTCCATGCCCACGAAATATCATCCCATCTGACTCCAGGCCTCATAGTTTTGACTATCTCAGGATGGGTGCAGGCAAACTGGATGCTTTGCATAACATAACTTCAACAGCATGCTTGGTTACACATTTCAGTAATTTAAAAAAAAGAAAAAGGGGGCACACAATATTCAAGCACTCACTTCAAATTCATAAACCCTCACTTTCTCACTCTTAATAATGCACGCCAAAACGACTCCATGTTGTCCAGGTGTCCAGTTACAGTAATGCTGAAACTCTTCTGGAATGTTTCTTTAGGGTAGACCGACGGGAGAACACATGCAAGGACAAGGCAGGAGCAGGTAGAGGATTAAGTGTGGCAGCTAGGGTTACAATGCCCTACACCTGACATGGACTTTCCCTGAGCAGCATGAGAAATTCACTGGAAAGATCTTTGTATTAGAGGTCACAGAGACTCAGCTTTGTTGTACCCTGTAGGTTTTTCAGATTTCATGGATGGATGGTTGTATTCTCCAAAGTTTGTGTCTGTAAAATCTGTTATTATTGTGTTGTGTATCACTGGAAATACTTTATGAACGCTCCAAGGTACTAAATTGCAGGACCACTCTGGTCCGTGCAACACAAGCAATCTCTTACACACTTGAACCCAAACTGAGCTTTTCTATGTCACATGTTTTGAGTGCATGCAGTGGCAAATCTCAACAATATTTTCTATGATACATATAGAATCATGAATAACTTGGTGACTTCACAGAGTCTGGTATGTCTGGTTTATTTATGTTATCTATGACTGAGTTATTTCTGGTATCTTGAGCCATTCTGCATGAACTTCATTTAAGAGTAACCTAAGTCAGCTAAACACCTCTGGCTAAAACTGCCTTTCTATGTTTAACTGTTGCCATCTCATCTCCCAGTAGATTTGCCTATGTACTGAGCCAAATATAGTTAATTGCGCCAATGGTTCATGGGGCTGTAAAACTTGGTGGATACCAACTCCTTATTTGCTGGTTTTGTGACTTGTGCCAGGGTGCTGCACTTCTTCAATTTCAGCATAAATTCAAAGCACTGTTGAAATATACATAATTAGGAAATTCCTTTACTAGTTCCTGGAACTGGATGGATTTTTTTGACTATAAATACATTAGGGGGGGTCATGTGTACCATATTTGTTCTTGCCCGACTAAATATAAACAAGGCCTGTCTGTGCAATGTTATCCATAACAGTGTGATGCAACTCTCCGAAACCCCTCTGAAATTGTTCCTAAAATATACATGAAAAGAGAGCAGAAAGATATACCCGTTCTTCTGTGTCGGCTGTTTGAAGACCCCAGCACAACCTTCATCTGTCATCACTAAAATATCACAATGAGGAAATAAAGAAAGAACAGGAGGGAGACAAAAAAAAAAAAAGACTCATGGCAATGGAGTTGTCAGCATTGCTAGCACCACTGAGCCACATCTGTGTGAGCAACATCCCCATTCCTGTATGATGAAAAAAATGACAAAACACCAACTTTCCTCTTAAGTCCTGGCAGGTCTGGAATAGACAGGACCAGGAAAGGCTGCTGCTCGCATTAATGTCTAATACCCGCTCATTTCTTTCCCACACAGAGCTCTGTATTCCCCTCGGGCTACCATTTGCTTTGCAAAATGCATGCATGAAATTCTTGAGACCAGCCTCCCCATGAGAGTCTAAATAATAGATTACCAACACAGCATCCAGCCTGCGCTATAACTTCAGCCCCAACTGTCTGGCCTCATTAGTGAGGGAAGTGTAAAAGATAGCCAGCTGCTAGCCCAGGTGACGGCACTCAGCTCTGGCCTTTGGCAGTAGTGGCCCACCCTAAAGAGAATATACGGCGTCTCGCTCGTGCAATTCATCTTGTAATCCGCCTTAAAGCTGCTAAGCTTCCGTTGAAGGCAAATGAATGGTGACCAATGTGAAGAAAGATGGAGACAGAGGGAGAGGAGGGTGAAAAAGTTCCTGGGAGAAGCCCAGAGATTGAAGAAAAGGACTCAAGTATGGTAGATTCATCTGTAAGGAATGAAAGGTGGCTGGTTTGGGCTGTCTGGGCAGAACCAGAGGTGACCTAAGCCATTTTCATCCACTGATTGTCCCCCCAGTCCTCCCTCCTTCTGCCCCTCCCTCCATCTTTTTTCACTCTCTCTTCTGCAGCTCTGTCTCTCTCGCCCTCTCTCTCTCTCTCCATGTCTGCTTCCAAATGGCAGTCATTATACCGGACATGAAAAGTCATTTTAGTTCCGCCTGGCTTCTTCAAAGCAGCTAGCTATAATTGCAGATTGAGTAGAGGGAGAATGCCGGGGTAACAGAGAATTTAAACATTGACTCCTAACCTTGCAGTGATGCAGAAATTTAAATTTGAATTTAAAAAGAGGAAGGTGAAACAAGGAATATAACAGAACTAATATTTACACCACGAGGACACCACCCTGCCCACATATCCATACTCTGTTTATATTATATTTGTCACTTTGAGATATGCATATGCGTTAAAAGATCCCGGTGTGGACATGTGGGTGCCAGACATGGGCGTGAACTGGTGAGGAACTGGATCGGATTACAACATGTGTCATTTCAAGAACTGTGGCACAAATTGGGGAAACACTTCCAAATTATGAAAAATCTATCCCCTATTAAATGCATTCCTCATTCGTGAAATTGCTATGTGGCAATGTCACTGCACTTTTTAATGGAATTCTCTCGACTTTGCCAGTTCCAGGAGGACTCTGCAAAATGCAAATGGACAACAAATACTAATACCCTGTGTTCTTAAGCTTCATTTAAGATCAGTCATTTTATTTTATAATAATGTCTCATCGATGTGCAGCAATAAACACTGTATGTTTGGCTTACTCCTGCGCTTATATTAGTCTCTCTGTATGCATGCATGTGTGTGTGGAATTGTGTGTGTTACAAATCTAGCTCCCAAACAGTTTACAGTCCCTGAGGGTCATATATACGTAGCTCTTTGCCAGTTTACGAGGCAGCCACCAGTCTGAGCTGAGCACCCCTCCAGTGCACTTATCTCTGGCACCCTTATATTTGGCACAGCAGGTAGCATAATTGTTCTTGGAAAGAGCCTATCAACTAAAGCCTCCATTTTTGACTTCTTGTTGCAAAGACTTTTATCATAACACCCCATTTTTGCCCGGCTCCAGGCTCTCCGACCGCACAGTGCCTCTGAACAAAAGTGCTTTGGCCAAGTCATTCCCTTTTGATGGGGAACGGGGGGGTGTTGAGCAACTAAGGATGTGATAGAAAATATAGACTGGAAAATATGTTGTCTATACAGGATCATTGTTGCTGTCCACTCCAGCGCCCCCAATCCATGAAATGCAAACCACCGCCAGCTCTCTTGCGAATAAAAACAAATTCTAAAACTGTCATACTTTAATTGAAATTCCATCACTTGTGTGGCTGCTATTGTGGAATAATTTGATAAAGCGGTGTGACATGAATGCACAGAGCAGCCTGCCACTTCCATTTCTTCTCCCAGCTTTTATTTCCTCATTCTGCTGGTTATTCAAATGAACCTCAGTGGATTTTGCTCTCAGCCTTTCCCCCCAAAAAAAATTAAGATAAGAGGAAATGAGACAATGGGAAGGGCAAAAAAAAGAAATTATGTTTTGGGTTGCAACAAAATCACAATGAAGCCCTTAAAAATCTCACCAATTAACTATTTTATACCCCATCACCTTCATTTTCACAATATGTGAGGCCAGAATCACAGTTCACTTCCATTTTTCTTCTAATTACCCTGAACTATCAGTGGCAGCCTGTTAGCTGCTCGATGGGGGATGATCCAAAATGGAGGTCAAGGGCAGAATTAGAATCTTCTGCTAGTGCCACTGACCCCGATCCAAATCCATACCAGCATACTCCCTCCCCCTTCTGTGTCTTCACAACTGGCTACAGGCGTTTGGCATCCATCATATCTTCTGAAACCCAATCTGCAAGCAATGGACAGCTGCGCGAGGAAAGCAGTCCGCCCCGTTTCTGCCACGTTGGTGCTCCGCCTGTACACACAGCCCGCAGGCATCGCCTCAAGGCAAAGCTTTCCCAGTTAAACCATGTTAAAAGTGACACGGTGCTGCTACATTAGAATAGATACAAGCAAATTTCACAAAGGGAGACGCATGTCATGAGGGTCAAGATGAGAAAACACGCGGAACGGCAAAGACATTTTCCATCATACTTCCGACGTACCAAGAGAAACATCGCGTAAGACAGACAGTGAAAACAGGAGTAACATAAATGAACAGTATGAACACAGGCCCTATAGCTCTGTGTTCCCTCCTCTGCCAAATTATATTTACGCCTTAGCTTTCTGCCCTGACAGGGTGATGGACAGTAGAGGTGATTTTTGCCTGGGCGTGAAAATAGGCTTCTTATTATTCCAACCCAGTGGCAACTTGAATATCAATAAAAACTGCTAGCGTTCCCCTATGTGTAAAACCAATGCCCCGTAGCGGTGGTTTTTATCAAGCAACCCACCCTTGACGCTAGTTATGCAGTACTAGAGGTTACGGGAGGAAATGCTTGCCAAGTAAATAAGTGAGTGAAGCGATTGAATAGAGGGGAAAAATACCGCGGGACCAGGGCCAAAGTGAACCAAGGGTAAAGTCATGATCACTTCATTATACCCTGGTGCAGCTCAGTGTTGTGCGAAATCAAACTGCTCTCTCATTTGTCACAATGCATCAGGCTGGCGTCTGTGATGTGGTTTTGTAGTTGACGGGCCCCCGACGCACAAGCACACACAGGAGTTGATTAAGATTAGAAACCTTAACTGCATGATACATAAAAAGCGCACAAGCATGCACTCGCGTAACACAACCCTTTTGCCTCCCTCCTTAACAGTGTGATATCCACCAGTCAAACTTCTCTCTCGCATCTGACAACCACCCACCCAGCCAGCTAGCCAGCCTGCCTGCCTGCCAGTCAGTGGGTTGCTGTTAAGGGCCATTGTTGGCACAAAATAAACTGGAATACACCCACTGGATTACAGAGGGCAGGCAGTGAGGGGGGTGATTGCTAACAGACCTATTGGCACTCCATCTCCTCCAGTTCCAACACCACGGCGCCTGATAATTGTGGCCTCTGTGTTTACGTATCCATTTTTGTAATGTAAGTGTTGATTTCTCATTCCACACTCGTAATAGAGGCCCTGGCCTTGAAATTCCTGAAGTTATGCTCTCTCTCTCTCTCACACACACATGTATACGCACACACTCAGTGATAGAAAACAAACTTTTTTCTCGCTTTTTTTTTTTTCTCTCCCTCTCAACTCTTGAAAATAAACCCGTGAGTCAGAGCTACTTAGCTGTACTGAGACAATGGTACTGCGAGGTGCAGGCACACTTGTTTGTAAGAGGTCTTGGCTTTGATCCAGAGAAGGACATGGATGAAGAATCACTCAAAAGCTCCTTCATAAAAAAAAAAAGCCTTTTCACATTAAATTCACTGCTGTCCGTGAGCTTTTAGGATCGATCCTAACATCCAACCAGCTTGTGTATTAGCAATGAGACCACCATAAAGAGTTGGAAAAATGCACTGTGGAAAGAAAAAAAAAAAAAAAAAAGACATTGTTGACTGCTATCCAACATTAAATGGTGAAGATGCCCCGCTGTCCCTTCCAGACACTGTCAAAAATGGAGGATATGATTTCAGAATGTGCTTGAGGCACAAAAAGTTGGAGAAAAGATCAGCAAGAACGCAAAGATGGGCCAGGTCCCTTATAGGCACTTTCCCAACTCCTTATATCATTTTTCAATTTAATAGGTTTCATGCCATGAACTGCACACACACACACACACACGCACACACAAACACACAGATGAATGCCACACAAAAGCTTTTCACATTTTAGATTCTATAAAACAAGTGTACTTTATCATGGTTTGCTGTTATATGTTTCTGATGTTTAAAAAGCAGGATGAACAGGGTTCGACTAAATATGGCCGCATCCCTGCCGCTTTTCGATGACCGAGGCGCTTTGTTTCTTTTCAGCGACTTTCGACAGCAGCACTTAGACCGAGCAGCAGCCACCTTTAGTGCATGTCCATTTTTTTCTTTTTTTTTCTTTCTTCGACTCCTCTTTTGAGTGCAGCTGTCACAACAGCAAAATTGGAAATCGAACGTGTGTTGACAGCGTGAATTGCGCTGTGTCAAATTTGGGCAAGTACTAAATGTTGGCGCTAAGAACTGTAAAACATGGAGGACAGTGGGGGTGGTCAGGGTGTTTACTCTGAGAGCGCTCGCTGGGTATAAACTCGGAAATGCTTGAACAAACACACCTGCACGCCTGTGTGCATGTTTCAACTCATGCATGTTGAAACACACCTTCACTGCCCCCCTCCTCCTTGAATCACTGCTGTTTCATTTGTCTGACAAATGTGGTCACAGGTTATCAGCTCCAAAGCATTTGTTCTGCAATAAAAAAAATCAACTTATCATGAAATGCATGCAATTTCTGATTGTTAATAATCTAATGGATGTAAATAAGGAATACATTTATCTTTGAAGTGAAATTGTAAACTTTTTTTTTTTATGAGAAAGTATGGCTATTAATTTTAACTTGCATACAAGACAAGGGGGGTATCATAATTCTGACAACCACGTCTGTAATGCCAGTGTACCCCTTTACTGCATTCTCGTCCCTGGTTGGAGAGAATGAGTCCCCTAGTGGCCCAACGGGCACACTGAGCACAGGTGGTTCGTACTTCTACTGGAAATAAAGGTTCACTTTTCACCTGATCGTCAAGAGCGACTCTCCGCCTGCCTCAGTTATGATACAGGGGAAAAAAATAGATGTATATGTCAGGTCTTTATAAAGCTCGTTCAACTTTTAACCTACCCCCGCCTCTACCCGAAAATTAAAAAGGAAAATAAGGCGATCTAAAATAAGACAAGTGAGATGAGGGATCTCTGGAGAGGTGCAGGAATGCACTTTGAAAAGATTCCACTGGAAAGGCTTCCACAACTCTGAAAGGATGCTCTAAATGAACTGTATTTACATGACAGTGCCAAAGCTTCAAAGTAAGCTGAAAATAAACGTGCAGAATCTGGCTGCGTTTGCTCGTTTCGATGGCACGACGCAGAACAAATATTTAGCAGCTTCTTTTTAAATTCAATACAGACCCTATTGATGTGAAATTATTACGATATGTCGAGGTAATTACACTGATTTCTGCCTTCTACCGCACAGCACGATAATAATATCCCACCTGCACATGCACAATACACTCTATGGGCATTAACATATTTATGACACTATTAAATAGTTATCAAGGTATGTTTGATGCCGATCTTTGCGCTGTAACGTAACTCTGAAAGCACTACCGTGTTGGATGTTGAGCGCATTTCCAGTGATAAACTGTGCGTATAAAACATGATCGACACAAATGAAACAACTGGATCACACACAAGCAGCCTGTGTGCAACGACACACTGATCTCTGTCCACACGATGGGCAAAGGGCGCCGCAAAAAATAAATAAATAAAAATGTTTGGGGCAACTTCACCGGGTTCTACTACGCACACCTGAAATCACTGCGGCAGCCACTTCCCACTGTTACAACCTCCAAACTCACAGGATCGTCACACAGGCTTACCTTATCACCATTTTGCGACCACTTTGTAACTCAGTCTCTCCCGTTTTTTTTTTTTTTTTTTTTTTTGTCTGCGTAAAGACAACTCGTGAGTGTTTTTTTTTTCTTTTTCTTTCTCTCTTTTTCTTTTTTAAATCCAGTAACGTCAGCTGAGTCCCGGGGAAATAATATTAAAGCGCAGGAAAGAAATCCCGTCCTCAGGTCTTCCTCTTCTTCTCCTCCTCCTGTTCCCGTGTTTTCGCTCTTATTTCTTCTCCTCTTGTCGTCCGTCACCCACGCGTTCGCGACGGCCGTGGAGATGGTGCAAAAAACAAAAACACGCACGTGGTGCGCGTATGATGTATTCTCTCTGGTTAGAGTCTTGTCTGTGTTGTGCTCGTTAGATCTTCATTGAATTGAACGTGGCGAGACTGTGGTTGTGTTTGGGAGAGTGCGGTGTGGCTGG
>OMNM01039092.1:15376-33889 GCA_900302745.1 Parablennius parvicornis | reverse complement strand
GTATTTTCATTTTGCCAAGTTCCCCGTGTTTTGATCAGAAAATCCAGGATTGAAGCTGCGTTACCTTCAGCGAGCGACGCCGAGTGGTAGAGACATTTTGGAAATTAATCATGTTGCAGGGTGAAGATTTGGTCTCATCTAAACAAAATATTTCAGCAGAGTTTTGGGGGGTGAAATGCATGCTGGGACTACTTTTGAAAAAAGCTGTGAAAGAGGCTTGTTTTCTTAAGGGGATATCAACAGCAGTGTTTGTTAATTTAACGTGATTTCTTATAGATTAGTGGGGATGATTATGACGTTTATGATAATGTGGACATATTTAAAGAACTACAGATGGAAAAGCAGTCTGAATTGAAAGAACTAAAGAGTTCACAGACCATTCACTTCCGGCCTCACAGTACGCTTGCATTAATATCAATACGTTAAATGGTTGTAAAAGCCAAAAAGAAGAGGGGGGTATGTTTTAAGGCTCGATTTAAAGCGAGATTAAGAAGATTCTTGTCTGATGTGAGGTGGTTGATGGAACACTATTAATGCAACTTTATAGCTGTTAAATTCATCATCTTCTGCAGTTTCAACGTGAATAAAAAAGATCCCATCAGCTGATTTGATCCTTTTCACTGTAACTCTGAATCATCCTCAGAGGTAGAAATGGCTCAGACATAAGCAGAGTAAATACTGGACAGCAGACAAAGAATTTCATTGTACAGGGGAACCAAGTTTTTTTTTTTTTTTTTTTTTTTTTTTTTTTTTTTTTTTATCATTTATCTACTTTTCTGTTATTATTATTTTTCCCTCTTTTTTGCCTTAAATTCTGTTTTTAGTGGGTGGCTCACTTGCTTGTGTCAAGATACAAGTGGGATTTGGGGATTGGGGAAAAAAAAAAGAATGATGAAAATAATTAGTTTCATGTTTGTGTGTAAAAGTCTTAATTAAATCTGTTACCTTTCAATTGCTATACCAAGAAAAGATGGCCAAATGCATGAAATGCACCAAATTTTAAGACGAGTTCATGCAAAACATTGAAAATTGTGCATCCCTCATTAGACCCATCCTTTCTGCCAATGATTTTTGTACTTGAATCAGAAGATTAATTATTAGATATGTGACACCGACCAGATATTTTTACCTCTTTTCTAATAATAATGCAGGTTTCAGTTGCTTGGATCACTTGCAATCCCTCACATGGCACCTTGAAAACTAGTTTCCTAATTTATTACTCTTTCTGATCCGTGGGAAGCGCTCTTTAATCACCACGTGCTATTTTAATATTCACTCTATTTTGGAGATCACAGGATAACTCACACATGCGTTAACGGCTCAAAAGATTTTCAGAGACATCTGTCATACAGATATTTTTGCAGAATTTTCTTATGTTTGTGCTTTTGATTAAATCGACATAAACTGAATGTAAATGAAACGTCTCCACTCGACTGAGACTGATGTTTAGGTGTTTGCTGCATGTCCGTAAGAGATTATGTTGTTTTTCTGCAGCAAGTGGAAGACATGGAAATAGATGCCGAGCTCATGGTAAAATATTGATTTATTACAATTCATCAACATGTAGTTTATTTCTGTCTGTCTTCTGCCTGCGTGTTGTGTATATACCTCATCTGCATCTTGTGCAGCCGAGCGTAACACCTCGCGTCGAAGCTACACGGCCTTTGATAGATTGTGATCTATTGTTATGATGTGATGAAGAGAGCAATGCTTATATGTGGTGCTGATGACATGCTGCAGGGCTTTTCGCTGTGGCTGGGAGCGATGCTTTTTTTTTTTTTTTTTTAATCTCAGCAGAAACAACACATTCATTAAGGTTTGCATAGCAACTGTGGTTTTTTTACACAGCCTGATTCTATCCTCCGGCTAATGAGTGTGGAAATAAATTACATGAAATGACACTTGAGGCTGTAGAAGGAGGCCGCTGCGACCCGACAGCCGCTGAGAGGTCACTGGATCACCAAGGCTTACAGTGTTATTTATTTATTTGGAGCATGAAGGTGCTCAGAGGTGTATTTTGGGTCAATCATGCTGACACTTCTAGGTCATGCACTCTGCGACCATGCCTTTAAAGCTGCACTCTGATTTTTATTGCTTTCTTCTACTTTGTTGTGCTCTTTCTTTCTTGTCTTTCTCTTCTTCGTTGTTTCATTCACGGGCCTACTAAAGGAATGGAAATTCCTCGATCACAAGAAATCTCATTGAAATTTGCTTCAGAAATACAGTATGAAAGTGTTCGAGGTGCAAAAAAAAAAAGAGAGATAATCAAAAAGCTGCATATTCAGAACCCAGACTTTCATCTGGACAGATCTTGCAGGGAGGTACAGAACAAAAAGAGAGATGTTCATAAATGTAAGATTAGTGAAGCTGGATCCAATCATAACGTCTACCAGGAGTCCAACTCTATAGACCTAAACTTAGCAGCTTAACTAAGAAAAAGGTCCCAAGATGACCTGAATCGACCCCAACTATAAATGTAGTCAAATATTTAGGTTTTGAAACAGAAGATTAAAAGTAGAGAGTTAGCTTCCTGAAGTATAACAATTCTCAACAATATTTGTATGTTGTGAATCGATGATACAACAGTTTCTATCATGGCCATGTTTACTTGAAAGTGACAGGGCAAACATTTCTGTTTCATTTTGGGTGTCCGTTTACACGACAATGGTGCTCGGGGGGCCACTGAAAACACAACTTTTTCCGTATTTTTCTGCACGTGACTAAGTAGAGAACAGCTCCAAACGTGGAACTTTACGATAATACTCCGTCTACGTGTTAATAGGGGGAAAAAAACAACTTTTACAAAACTGTTATTGCGCATCCTGGCTGCACTAAATAGTTCCTCTGCACATATGCGAGTAGATGGACAATAACGATCATGACTTCCAGTCCATATTTTCCTGGACTTGGTAGTTTAATAGTTGAAACTCACTTGTAATAGGAATCCAACCTGGTCGTCTATTCATACAAATATCCATAATTAACGTTGTTTAATGTTCATAGGCCCAGACTACTGTGGGCGAGTAGGCTGGGATCGGCGCCACCGCCCCGCGACCCTGAACTGGATAAGCGGGAAAGAAGATGGATGGATGTTTGTAGTGTAATGTCCACAGGTGTGTGCGCCAGCCTGTTAACTACATAGTTTTCAGTGTTTCAGTGTATTTCTGTGTAAAGCAAAATCGTTTCCAAAACGTTGCCGAGTGAATGTGACACTTTTCTGAACTTAAAATACAAAAACTTTGCGTTTTCACTTGAAGGGTTGTTGTGTAAATAGGGGATTTGTGTTTTTTAATTGACAGGCGATAAGGTCATTTTGCTGATCGGTTTTTTTTAGTTTGTTTTCGTTTTAACGACAGCTGACATGAACCGAGCACCATTTGCAACATGCCTGAAACGGTTATGTAAAAACCCCACGTTAGTATAATTAGCAACAGAGTACACTTAAAAAAAAAAAAAAGTTGGACCAACTTAACTGAATTGCTTCAATTGATAACATCTAAATGAATGAAGTTTTCTGAACTTAATTAACTTAATGAATTTAGTCAAGTTCAAAGAACTGGATATATTTAGACGTTACTGAAGTAATTCAGTTAAGGTGATCCAACCATCTTCAACAGTTTTCTTCTTTCAGTGTAGCTCAAGTGTCAGTAGTGTTGAAATATTTCAAAGTAGAAAGCGAAAACCACTTGCAGTATCTGAAATACCAGGGTGATAAGATGTCGACATATCAGTGCTTCATACAATACAACAAATCTGATACGACATGAGGGAAGTGAACAGTTGCAGTGCGGCTTCAACAGTGTGAAAGGAAAACCCACACTTTTTGATGGACGTGTAGAATGTCCTGATGATTCCTTACCAGAGGGGATATGACAGCGTGGAAGTTCATCCAAAACTGTAAGTGACCCCCATTAGTTTTACGACAGATATCTGGAGCTCTGACGATTGCCCCGCGTCACTCCAAAGACTCTCTGCACACAGAGCATGTGAAAGAAAACATTCAGAAGATGATGAACTATTTGGGAGTAAACGCACAAAAAAAAACAAAACAAATCTTGTCATTTTGTCCACCATAAAACCACTTTGCAAGTCAGAATACCAAGAAAATGAAAGCGTTGGGATCACTCAATTCTTAAAAAAAACAAAAAAAAAAAAAAAAAACCCAGTAAGATTTGGATGCCAAAAATTTAATTTTTGCTCGTTAAATTTGAAATCTTTATTGGTCCAGGAGTCCCACGCTCATTGGTCTTTTTCAATATCTCCCAGCTCCAGCGTCAACGAGCTGTGCAGAAATCCTAAAAATGAGCAACTCCTAAACAACCAGGTGTGCTCAGGCATAAAAATGCTGTAAACATGCAGGAACCTTTCCCTCCAGGATACCGGACCCGACACCGCTGTTTTAAGAGTTTGAGAGGAAACACTTGAACGAGTCACCCGTCCATTCATCTTCTGTTCCTGCTCTTTTCAGAGTGGAGCTGTTGAGCGTATCTCGCTAACACTTGGCAAAAGGCAAGGTACACCCTGCGCACATTAGTGGTCCAATGAGCCATCGGTTACCAATTTATCCACATCAGTGTCGTGCATTTTCTGGACCTGGAGGGCCTGGGTCTTGCATGTCTTAGATGTGTCTCTGCTCCAGCACACCTGATCATAATGAGCAGCTCATTATCACGTTTTCTGTAGAGTTTGACGGTGACGCAGTCAAAAGGGACAGGTGTGCTGGAACAAGAGAGAACCGACATGATCGAGGCGCTCCTGATTGGACAATGCTGATCCAGGTTAGGAATACTTATCTCTAAGTGAGATTTCTCCAGCCCTTCTTTGGTAGACATCTAACAGGATGCACCTGTGAAGGACTTGCGTTTCCAGCAGCGTGGCATGAATCCAGGATTACTTTGGCTCTCGCTGACATGACAGCATCTCGGAGCTCTTGCGGATTTCTTCGCCCGATACTCCTGCAGCAGCATTATTCAGTGACATCTAAAGGTTGCTCTGAAGAGCTGAGAGCCGGCGACTGTGTTTGGTGTGATAATGAACTGAAGCTTCTGTCAATTAACTGCATCGCTTTAATATGCTGACTGCTTTGTGACTCTTTATTATCCCGCCGAAAGTGTTAGCTTATGACAGGATGCGGCGAACCTAATGAGGGGAGCTTCTGCGCAACGCCGAGACATCAAATGTCCCTCGACAAAAAGGCTGTAACAGAAATTTCCAGTTTTTTTTTCTTTTCTTTCATGTTTATGAGGAGGCTGGCATACAAAGATGGGAACAGGACGACCCGACGTAAGCTCACGCGCTCCAAAAAAAAAGACGAAAGTTTACACTCACAATATTGTGTAGTTGTCCTGATCAGCAGCTGTTTTTATGTTTTTAGTATTACAATTCACTTTTTCTCAAGAACTCTGAGGCGTTGTATTTGTTTATCTGAGAAATAAAATCAACTTCCTTACAGGCAACGTGTTATTTGCTATGATTCAAGATGCAATAGACTCCAAAAGTGATGAAATTCTTATTTAAAAAAAAACAAAGCTTGACAAAGTACTTGGAACTTTCTGTTTTGATAAAAATCAATGTCGCAAATGTAGCGCAGGAAAAATAAAACTCAACAACGCAGTAAATGTTTTTGGTGGATCGGTTGCAGACCTTTCTCTCTAGACCACAGGAGCACAAACAGGGTGGAGCCAGATCACGTGGTCTTCGTCTTTACGCAGATTGTAACACGGGAGCGATTACAGAATGAGCACAGCATATGTACACGTCACTATTTTTGTACGGTGTGGATATCTCTCCCTTTTCAGTCATCTGTTGTTCTTCAGACTATGAGAGCCTGCCTGGCTCAAACTTGTGGTCCAGTCTCTGAAGATTGCCCTCACATTGCAATAAAGTTATGCTGCAGTCAATCTAAAAGCTCTTCAGTCACAACACTCAAACTGTAAAGTCAACTTGATCAAGCTAAAAAAAAACACTAGAATGTCACAGAGACTGCAGACCCCGCCAGCGCCTGATATCCTGTGACCCATATATTATCCTTGATCCAGATTACGTAATTCCCTGTCATTCCTTGGTGCAACCAAGCATCCCTCCTTTCCTTCACCACCAGGTGGCCACCTCTTCGTTGCTCTTGGTGCACAATTTCAGATCAATTTGGGATCATATTCGGGATCTGAGATCCGGATGATCCTCAAAATTCAATGAGTTCTCCCTATCACCATTCCCTAACAGCCTACCAAGTTTCAGCAAAATCCGAACATAAGTTTCTGCGTAATCCTGCTGACAGACAAACAAACAAACAAAGAGGTGATTACATAACCCTGCATTTGGCAGGGTAAAAAAAACCCACCCCATTTACATGGCAAGCATTCAAGTGAAAATGGTTCTTTTTGGCATTTTCAGATATCCATTCACAGGGAAATGGCTAAAACGCTTAAAATGATGTATTTAGCATGCCAAGCCATGAGTTGGTGCAGTTGGTTAGTCGTTGCAGTAGTGAAACCGCATGCGCACAGATATGAATACCTCCATTCTTGTTGAGCATGTGCAAAACACACCTATCTACTATGCTTGGTAGTAGTATTTCAGAAATGTTTAGTTTTCCCTCCTTTTCCACAATGACTAACTCCGAGCATTTTTGAAATGTTTAGAAAAAAATTGTGTTTTCAGTGGCTCTTTGTTAGTGTTTACTGAAATATTACGTGCAACAAAAGTTTTCCGTTTTTCGTTTGAAGATATTGTCCTGTAAATGGGGGACCTTGGTATAACTTTTACTTTCAAAATGTAATCTAGTGACGGGCACCCTTCAACAAACGTCTGTTATTCACTGTGAATCCTGGAGCTGTTATCATTCTCAGTTCATGGCGAGAGGGTCTGCGTTTGAATCTGTGTTAGAATCCATTCTATTCAGAGTTTGCATGTTTTTCTTGTGCATGCTTTCCTCAGTCCTTCAACGTGCCTTTGTGCTTGATTGATGACTCTTTTTCCCGTACGTGTGAAAATGAGTGTTTCTGTGTGTGTGTGTGTGTGTGCAATGATGGACTGGTAATCTGATTAGGACGAACCCTGCCTTCACTCTTAGTTAGCGGGAATCAGCTCAGAACTGTATAAAGCTGTAAAGAACATGGGTGGATTATGGGTCAGTTTAGGAAAACCATCTGTCTTCACGATAAAGGAAAAAAAAAACTTGCATTTTTACCACTTTGGCATATCAAAAGGGGTCAATTTGGACCCAAACCATATGTGAAGGCTAAGAGGATGACGGGAAACAAGTGAGGCTTGACCAATAAGCTGTGCGCCTGGACCATGCAGAGCATTTATTTCATGCCATGTTAATCCTGTGAATCCCAGAAATATACAGTCTGAAGAAATGAACATTGTCACATCACTATAGTATTTTATGTGGGGGATTATTTCAGTATCACCAGAGGTGTAAGTACTTATAGTAGTTTTTACATTGGACTTTTTTGGGATTATTCTTTGAAAAGTATGGAGCTTTACTCATTTATACTTACTTACTTATATTTATACTGACATTTATATATTCCATAGCATGCAGTCTACTTTTAAAAATAAGACCAGGAGTAACCAATCATTAGTACTAAGTACTCATCGCTTGATTAATACAGTTTGTTTTTGGTTTTTTTCAATACATGTATTTAATTTTTTCAAGTACGTCATTTCACTCATGAGTATAATCTAATACTGCTTCTTTAAAAAGCATCTGCCCTCTGTTGTTAATGTGTTTATTACCTATTTTCATGTAAAAGTGGAGAATCTTTGTTGTGTTTTGGGCGTCTCTTTAATTCATGGTGCCACTGAAAACGCAACTTTATCTCCAAAAGGGGAACTTTTCGAAAATAGTCCAAATCGGTGTAAAATGAAACTCCACTTTTCAGAAATGCTGCGTTCCATGGCTGCAGTAAATAGTTTTTTCTGAATGTCTGTGAACTTGTCATTGTTTATATTTATAACATATTGTTCTCTATATGCATGTGAGTGTGGTTTCATCATAAAAACAAACAAACCCACTCATGGCCCTTAAAAAAACAACAACATTGTTTTCAGTGTTTGCACTGTTTCCATGTAAACAGACATGTTCTGAAAATCGTTGCCGTGGAAACATGAAACCTTTCTGAAACAAAAATGCAAAAAACAATGAGTTTTCACCTGAGACGTTGTGTAACCGGAGCCTTAGTGTATTGTGTCTTCAGCCATCGTTAACTATACTGAGCTGCAGTGCTCACAGTTCATCCAGCTGACAACATTATATTCTATTTTTAAAGAACAATAAACACAGATATAAACAACAATGTACTAAATGGCAAAAGGTGCAAGGCAGAAGTGAAATTGCTTGAGTTTTATTCTCTTGTGTGTTCGTCTTGGCTTTCTGTGGCAGCGTGAAATGTAAAAACGCTGATCTTTGTCGTGTTTATCGCGTTTGTTGCAAAGACACAATGGAAAAGGTTGCCAATAGAAAAGACAAACAGTTTTTTTCTTTTTAACAAAAAATCAATACTACTTCCAAACATGAGCCCCAATAAAGATTAGACTGAGTTTATCCATCATTATTTCTGATGAATATGAAATGTGCTGACCTACCACAATATAACAATTAGTATAAGTGTTAAAAAGATGGGCTGTATTGTGACACTTACTGACACTTAAATGAAAAATATTAATTAATTGATTCATGTACATTTTATATACCTGCATATTAAGTAACTACAGTATATATTGTATAGTATAATGTTTTGGTTCAGTCTGCCCGAGTGAGGTTGCACAGGGTTACATCCCATCCACCTGCAGTAAAAATTAAAATCGCTCCCTGCTTAAGGTATTGTTTTAGCTTTTCTTTCTTATTTAACAGAAATGGTCTTCACGTGACACACATCTGCACCCACAGACCCGGTTACTCCTCAGCAGCTCGGCGTCACGCCGTACACTCGCCATCTGAGAGATCCGTCACGTGTCTCGACTTCTTGCAATCACCGTTTCTGCTCGGGATTGAAATCCAGCGTTGTTCTCTTGCAGCTGCTGCAACCCATCAAGGTTCAATGAGTTATTTCATTCAAAGATGCCCTTCGGTTCGTCGCTGTTGCCATGAGCTATTATCTGTGTTAAGGTTTGAAATAGTCTGGGCTTTCTGTTCTGATGTCTGTCATCAGAACAGAACTGCGGTTGTTGCGCACAGTGCTGGGCTCAGTTGTGGTTTATTGTCTCAGTCGCTGTTAAAAAGCAAAACACCAACTTTGAGGTGGTTCAAAGGCTTAAACAAGCTACCTACATGTAGAAGCAATATAACATTATTCGAAATGCCAAAGCATTTATCATCTGTCACAATCTCATGAAGCTGAACAGTTAACTTTTCAGTTGGAAGGAGCAACCAGTAATTAACAGGTAATATTTACAACTAAATATAAGGCTGAAGTCTTCACTGGAGTATATTCCTGCCCTCATTGCTGTGTGTGTGTGTGTGTGTGTGTGTGTGTGCGCACAGTCTCCGACCTCAAAGTAGTCAGTCCCGCCTGTGCACATTTAGTGAAGGCAGTACATGTTTCAGAGCCCTGGATAATTGGAGACTTTGTCCCTAAAGGTGAACCTGACATGTATGTGACATTTTCAGAGGGGCTTCAGCAGCACACTAAGCAGAAATGCATCTCGGAGCCGCCGCCTCTGTCAGATGCTCACAGCAGAGGGGCATTTTGCCTAAAGCCCCTGACTCACTGAGCTCCATTAAGTCGCAACTTTTTTTCTTCTTTTTTTTTTTTTTTTTTTTTTTTTTTGACACAAATGTGAGCAAAATGTGATTCAGATTTAGTTTTCATTCGGAACCACAATCATTTTGTATTTTGTGTATTTTGCACAGCCTTACAACTGTACGTGCTCGACATAAGAACGATTCTCGTCCACCATTAGCAAGGTACTGGCATAATACTGACACGACATTCGCCTGAAATCATTGTCAATGTGAGCTTGAACACTGGCTTTTATGTGGGCTCAACGCAACTGTGTCATGATTCACAAATGACCGCAGGTATTTACATATAGAGAACAGGATACCGAACCTTTTTTGATAATATTCTCGTAAACAATTGCTGCATTTTACAGGAGATTATTAAAATTGTATTAATTTATTCTTATATCTGTGTTTCTAAATTGAGGCCTTGAACAAAAAGTTGACCTTTTTACTTTAAATATTACACATCAGGAGCGTGTGGAAGCAGAGATTGTCATTATTTCTTCGCACATCGTTATTGTAAGTGCATTATCATCCACTCAGAACATTACCAGTGCCCTGCTTGTTAAAGCATTTGGTGTTCCAATGAGATGAACTTTGTATTCTGGCAGTAATGAGGAATTAGTTTCATTTTGCAGAGAGAAAATGACCTGAACTTTTTAGCATCAAGACTGAGGTTTGTTCACAGTCTATCTCCAATGATCTGTTCTCCTTTTACATATTGCAGCAGTTGCAGAATGGCAGCACTTTCAGGGGTGTCACTGTGCAGTGACAGTGCTTTTTAAGTTCTTGTGAGTTTTTTCAGATCCACTCAGCCATAAAAGTGTTTTGTTAGCCCAGTTTAACACGAGCTTCCAAAAAGCTTCAGAAAGACTTTCTGCTGCCACGGGGGAGGCAAAAATCACAAGGACTCCACACACGTTCAGTGTCTCCAAAAAGTCTTCAGAGCGGAAAGAAAGCCTAGGGAGGATCCATCAGACGGCCCGGGAATCAAAGCCGTCACAGATGAACTCGGAAAGATGAAGATCGATGACAAAATGAAATTACACAAATATGGAGGTTTGATGTTCTCCTTCACGGCTCTCGTGAACCTCGTCACACGCCGCCTTTTTCCCAGCAGCCTTTCCCCGCACACAGCTATCATCCCCCCTACGTATACGATCAAATCATCCCGACCTCATCCCTCACTTCCCTACAAAACTGTCTAACATGAGCTATTGCTTTAATGTCCTCATTTTTAATCCTGTTTTACTCCCGTTGAAAACTTCAATATCCTCACTTCTGTTAACTCCTCAGATTTCCCAGTTAACATTATCCTTTTTTAGAGAAACACAAGATTACTTTTTTTTTTTTTTTATGTTGTTGCTTTTTATTTCCTGATCGTCAAACAAAAAGTAGAGTTGCCAATTGTTTCCTACACAGTGGATTATTAGTAGCATTTGAATGGGAAATTGGTATTTTGTGCATTTTACACTATTTTTGCAAAAATGTCTGCGAAATGTAGGGCACAGCATTGTGTTTAACGTTACGCCACAGGGCTCTTCATCACAGTTGCATAGTACTTGTTCGACATTAACAAGATAATTGCAAGACTTTAGCTTGACGCTGCCTCGAATTTAACTCAATACTGGCTCGAGACTAGTGTGATACTCGCTTGACAATAGCGTAGCACCAGTTCGACACTAGCTCGACATTAGGGCGGTGATGGCTCTGCATTAGCGCGACACTGACGTGAAATTAGCGGACTCCAGTTTGACACGTTAACGTGGCATTAGCCTTTCTCTTGACCAATGCTATCACAATATTAGCGTTCATTATGACTCTAGCTCCACATCAGCGCAACACAAGTTCTTTTCTTTCTTGAAAAAAACGACACAAGTTTAACATGATCTCAACTGGAGTTCAACACGAGTTCGACATTAGCGCAACACCAGTCGAACCTGACATGACAGTGTGACATCACCAGAACATTGGATCGACATTATATAGATCCCAATTCAAAATTAGCGGGACTGTAGCTCAACTCTAGCGCAACATTAGCAACTGTAGCTTGACACTGGCTCAACATGAGTGTGACTGTATCTCAGCATTAGTATGGCTTGTCGCGGAACTCTAGCTCAATATTAGCGCAACACTGGCTTGGCATTTGCATGAGCGGCTCGACACTGGCTCAATAGTGTACAACACATTTGCTGATTGAATTTACTTCTTTGTTTGTGTGTGTGCTTGCATCTGTATTTTATTGGATACATGACAGTTTTGTGAGAATTCTTGACCATATATATATGAATATCACAGAATACAGTAATGCCTCCAAGTGCAAACACAACAAAGTCGTACCTTGTTGTTTCTGCATACACATAGTGCACCACAGTGTTATGCAATTTACTGAATATTGGTAATTAAATACGGATAGTGGTTACTATATTTTGCCTCGAGGCATAACAAATTAACAAAATGTAAAGTGTTAATGTATTGGGAACCTCTGTGCACTAACACAAAAGGGTATCGTATGGATATATAGTATAATTATGGTTATTTCACTACCATTTCACTGGTCTGGACCAATCAAATTAGAATGTATGCGACCCACTACTGAACCGAAATAAAACTGATTTACAGACACCATTTAAGCTAAAATGCATATTTTTGGAAACCAAAGAGGGAAAGTAATGCAAGCTGGTATGAAAAAGTCTTCTACACTGTGAGGTTTGAGTGCTAATGGCTACAGCGTCGTTCATCCGTGATCTGTAAATAATTCTTTAGAATAAGCAATATGCTACGAGTCATTTTGTGTAGGTGGTAGTTTATTGAAATATTTGACCCCCTGAAGAGCAAGAATTCTGTTTTGAAAGAAGAAGAAAAAAGACACAAAATACCTTGCAATTATTTGGAAAAGTGGATATTATATCCGGTTATTTTCCTGATAAACATAGGCTGTGATATGTTGGATGACTGCCTCTACACTAACAGGCCTTTTATCACATTAGTCATTCGCATGCAAATCAATAGACGCAGAACACGATACGCCATGCTTTTGGGCTTAAAGACTCGACACAAGCTGTTCAGTCACGCCACTGATCTTTTTTTATCGAATGCGCCCCTTTCTGACCAGCGCTCTCTGCAATGCTTGCAGGACTTATTCACAAATTCATGCAGAAAGAAGGTGCTGCACAAGTGCCCTCTTAAATCTTTACACGGTATAGATTCCGACAACAGTTTAGAAAGCAACAGCAATACATTTTACGGTGATCTGCCCACGCAATAAGCAAATTACAATTGTCTCAAGAGTCCTTAATACACGTTTTAACTTACTAACCATTCCTGTTTCGGCGCTCTCTGTGGGGCTCATGGTGTTGTTTTCAGCCACAGCAGGCTGCTGTTTTTAGCACCAAGGCTATAAAAACCCAATGCAGGCTGCTTGTTCAGCACCAAATAGCGGACAGATGTCTTTGGTGATGAGCTGGTGAACACAGGGAAGCAGTTAGCAACTAAAGAGGGAGAGATTTCCCTGGGGAAGCTGCGGAGGCAGAGCTGGAGTTAGCTGACCAACAGCGAATTAATAATGGTGTTGCGCTGGAATTCAAAGATATATGGAAAAAGTTTTTCCCTTTTTCAGCAATGCAAAAGTGGGATAACTATCTTCTTTACAGGCTTCAGTGAATGTGATGCGTATCAACAGCACATAAGAACAGTCCAGAAAAAGGTTGGTGTTATGGTTCACACTCTGACCCCCCTCGAGAGAAAATCCAGATTTGGTCTTGAGGAAGGAGATTACATGTTCTGTCTGTGCATGCATGAGTTTTTGCCTGGGTACTTTGGTTTCCTCCAAAAACTTGCATATGAGAGTGATAGGTGACTCTAAACTGCTTCCAGGTTGTCTACATTTGCACGTTAAAGGGAAAAATTGACATGCGCTAATGTAGTTGAGATTTGCAATCACCATATGATTTGTGATAAACACAAGCGCTATTACCCTGTTCTTGTTTTACCTAATCTATCTTTAACTATTCGGTGGCTTTTATAGTTTTATCTTTCAAATGTTCTTATTTTTAACTGTACTTTTATTATTTTTATGTACTTGTCTTCTCTGCCTTTTATTGTATTTTACGAAAACATGTTTTGTCACTGTGTTCAGGCTACACTTGAAAAAGACATTCTAAATGTGGGTCTCTTGATGAAATAAAAGCAAATAATTAAAAAATAAAATATTTCCATCGTTCCATCTCAGGTGCATCTGAAAATTCCCACCAGCAATGTTTCATAAGCAGATCATTTATTTAATTTGTTAGCTTTTGGTCATTTTTCATTGATATTTGTGCTTTAGAGTTATTGGTAAGAACACATTATGGCTGTCATTCAATTTGTGGTAGATAACAAAGACAACATTCATGCAGTATGCACTTTTGTCTACCTATTTACAATTATTGAGCAGAGTAATGGCTGTGGGAACAAAGGATCTGCAGTCAGTCAGGACCGTTGAGCCTCTTCTTGCAGGGTTCTGGTCCAGTACAAATCACTTGTGTCGTTGAGGGTATTATGTGGGATTTTGCAGCACATATTGCCTCTCTTGTTTTGAGCGTGAGCAACCTGTACCAGCAGACAAGGGAAAATGTAAGGAGAGATTCAATAAAGCATTCTCATAAAAATCTGATCAACATCAAAATTCCTCAGTTTTCTATAAAACAGCATGAGGATGGTTGTATTTCGTACTCGGTACAGCCTCCTCATGGTAATGATGCCGAGGTGCTTGTACTCTTGTGTGACCTCTACAACCTTGTCTGTGATGACAGGAGAGAGCACAAGCTTTCTTCATGAAATTTATCCACGCCTCTTCAGTTTTAGGCCCCGTTCACACAGCGTCTCAGGTGAAAATGTGTCGTTTTTGCATTTTTGTTAAGAAAAAAAAAAATTACTTGACTATGGAAACATTTAGAAAACAGAAAAGATAACATTTTCTCAGAAATGGCAGTAATGGCAAAAGTGATGTTGTTAGCATGCCACGCCACGAGTTGGTGCTGTTGGTTGTTTTCGTAATGAAGCCAGGCACGCATACGCACAGAGAACAATCAGGTATAAACATCAACAACACCGACATTTGTATAAACAGGAAACCAAGTTAGATTGCTATTACAGGTGACTCAGTTATAAATTGACTGGGAGTCATGACACTCTGGAGGAAACGTTGCTATTGGTCATCTACTGAGCATGTGCAGAGGGACTGTGCACGACTCTCGTGGTGTGCATGTACATTAGCAGTGTTTTGGGAAAGTTGCCTTTTAAAAAAAACAACAAAAAAACCCACCTTTAACCCAAAGCACAATGGGAGTTTCACATTTTCACTTGAAAACAATGTGTAAACCGGACATGTTGACACTGAAGAAGGGCCGATATTTTCAACTACAGAGTTTTTTTCAGGATTTATCCGGGGCAAAAAAAAAGAACCTTGCATTTAGTGATGCCGCTAGCCAAACCCGTAGTCAACATCATTTTTCCTGAGACAATGCGGTCGAGTTTGAGAGGCTCATCTTGACGATGACCTTGAGAGATCTGCTCCCACTTTGTTGAAAGTAAGGGCCCCAGAAAGTTAATGTGAGAACTTGAGCTTGATGCCAGGTTCTTAGTTGATGCAGAAGGAGTTGCCAGGAACATCCCTGGTGGGGACCGACATTTGCATACACTAACACAAAGTAGCAGTTGTAGCTGAACGTGGGGCAAAGATATTCATCTCATTTTAATTCAGCAGCCACAAAGAACAATTTGATCTCAGTGTTGACAGGGAATGTTATTGCAATAGTTTTTCTCTAGCACCCATAGCAAAGAAAATTGTAATTCATAATCATAATGAATTCACAAATTTTGAACGTGACTTATTCCCGAAATAAAGTGCCAAAACAAAAGATTCCTGCAATATGTTTTGACAAACTTACTCGCATTGTATGGCTACTTTGCCAACAATAAGGTAAACGACTCGATTACTCATCTCTCGGCTACAAACAAGTCTTTATCCTGCTGTTCAGTGGTGGGTCTCATTATTGCATTATGAGCTGTAGACTTTCATCAAAACAGCATTCAACCAGTTGGCAAAATGGGAACAGTAGTTAAGTCTATGAAAGACTGCAGTTATGGTTTTGCAAGGTGCATGTGAACCCTATTGCACCATGCAAGTGTTCCTATAATATAACGCCTTTTCAATACCTGCAATTTTAGGCCGTATTTACAGCATTTGAAGTGAAAATGCATAATTTTTGCCTTATTATTTGAGAAACGTTTTACGTGCGCACTGCAACATTTTGAAAACCATTTCCACGGAAATTACAGAAATGCTGAAAACAATGTAGCTTCCATGTAGGGCCACTAGTGGGTGCTGTTGGTTGTTTTTTGGAATTAACGAGAACGAGGATATGGGCGGAGTCATGACACCCTGGAGGCAAATGTTGTTATTGTTCATCTACTTGCACATGTGCAGAAGAGCTATCTATTACAGCCATGGTGCACATGCACAGTAGCAGCATTTACAGTCTGGAGCCTGAGCATTCTCAATAATTGTACACCTTGTCAACCGTTTTCAAGAAGTGTGATTCTCCATGTCTTTGAGCAAACCTTTAGTGTTTTCACTTCAAAATGTTATTGTGTAAATGGCACCTCATTAACATGAATGAAATGCTTATTAATACTTTGTTGTTAAGTTCTCATGTATCAGTGACTCGACATTACTCATGCAAACGTACTGAGAGCCATCAGCAAATGCGATTAATTTTAGTTATAAATCTCCAATTATATATAAGCAATATATCTCTTGTTGCATAAAACTTATTTGTGTAGTAGTTTTCTCCAGTTAAATTTTATTTCATATTTTATGTTTAGTTGGAGAGGACTTCAGGACACTGGATTGCATTTTGCAGGCCAGTTTAGGGTCATGGGCCACATTTTGGATTGTCCACATCCAGAGATACTCTAATAAATTGATGTAACTTGATGCAATGTGCCTGGAAAGTCAGAAAGCACAGCAGCTGTGTTTGTGTGTCTTATTCCTCTGCTTTTCTATTATGACAGTATATTTTGAGAGTGCACGACTTCCTGTTAAGAGATCCTTTTGTAAATAAAAAGACATCGTGAGGGCGTGTGAGCAGTCTCTGATGTGTTGAGGGAAAACTTGGCTATCTTTCACTCCGCCATCGATGACTTGACATCTTTGCCAAACAATAGTGGGGCTTGTTACAGCACGCGCATGTTTGTGTGCAGATAAAAATGTTTGGGAGAGGTGTGGAGGAATACTTTCTTTCATCCCGCGCTCTCGGTGCTAATAATATGCACGCCGTGCATTTCCATGAAAATAGAAAACTGCGGCGTGAACTTCAGTCTTTTGCTCTGAAAATCTGTCAGTTATCATTAGTTTCTTTACTTCGTGGGTCTTGTTGAGGTTTTAAAGGTTACACTGCTGAAATAAATCCTTCTCACTCTTGGTCTCAGGAAGAAATTGAGAGCCACGAGTGCAGATTTATCATGTTGACTCTTTGCTCTCAGTGGTGTTTCTCGCTGGCAGTTGGTGCTTTCTAAAGCAGCCAGGCAAAATCTAAAAATCTGGAAGTTAGAGATAGATCATTAGCTCAATGAATTTGGTTAATTAGCCTACTACCTCTTGCCAAACCCCCGAATAAAATACCCAGGGATATATAGGCGAGCACAGTATCGCTTTCCAATGCAGCGTCGTCCTACTTAAAAGCCAGATTTGTGGTTGTTGCTTTTCACAGGAGTGCAGTGGACTGTTACCGAGGTTGTTTTATTTCGAGAAAGATCAGCGTCGGAGCAGAATCACAGATGTTTTCAGTCAAAAAAAAAAAAAAAGTCTGTAGTGTGAAGGTGATTCCATATTCAATACCATCTGTTCCCAAAGTCAGATACATCTGGAGAAAATCTGGCTTCTTATATCTTAATGCATCTCTTTATACCCCAAACTTTGATCCAGGACGAGTCTCGTTTAGCGACAATAAACGTCACGTGTCTTGTGTGTTTTTGGGTTGGTTTCTTTTTTGTTTGTTTGTTTTTCTTCTAGTTGATTCTTCTTGCTTTCTCTAAACTGGAGTTTCTGTGTTGTTGGAGATACTGTTAAAAACACATCACCTCAGTCTTCAAAGCACAGACTGGCAGCGACAGATGAAAAAAAAAAAAAACCCAAACAAACAACCATTGAGATTTACATTAGCATGTTCCTACTGAAGTGAAGAGTGTATGAGAGGAATAACAGGCCCTTGAATGTCTTCCTTAACAAGCATCATGGGTGCCACAGTGTGTTTCGACCTGCTACGTTTTGTTATAGAGGCAGATAGCGGAGCCGTTATTGGTGGAGCAGAAGTGCCATTAGATGCAGCCTCTCTAATGACCACCACCACTGCAGGCTCCAAAAACTACTGAGAGGAGGTTTATAAATAGATCTTGCAGTACTTTTCTTTCAGAAACTGATTTTCAAACCACTTTTTTTGGGGTGGGGTTACAGAGTTCTTAAATTAAAGAATTTGTAAGCTTTGATGTCTTTCGAACAACAAAATACTTGAAAAGGTGGAAAATTAACATGAATAAATAAAATGACCATCTGATGCAGCGAATTTCTTTTTGCCTTAAACCGCTTTGAAAACGATATCTGTGACCACACCGTACAGGCATTTTCCTTTTACCGTGTACGTCGTGATTTCACTTCAGTTTTATTTATACTGCATCGATCACAAAATATCTTGGCACTTCTACATGTGAGAGAAATCAAGAAAAAAAAAAAAAACTGTTTA
>OMNM01039092.1:0-15356 GCA_900302745.1 Parablennius parvicornis | reverse complement strand
AGATGAGCAGTCACGAGGAGTGGAAAGAAAAAGTTCCTTTTTACTGGGAAACTAAAAATGTGTGGGTAAGATTTTTTTTTGTTTGTTTTTTTTAAAAGAAACCTTGAATAAAAGAGGTAAATAAAACAATTAATATATTATATTATATTTTTAGGACTAAATTTGTTTTTTATGTAACTCAGAAGCATTTCAATTGTAAAATCTGCTTGAGTCAAAACCATAAAGCTAAATACAATTTGAGAAGATACATAAAAACTTACAACATGGGTCACAAACTCAATGGCCCACTTCTGGCTACTTGATGTCAACAATAGAAATGTATTTATTTATTTTCTACGTTTATGTAGTTTGTTTCCTCTCCCACAATATAAAAAAGCAATTACTTTATTTTGGAATACCAATAATAAATAGCAATTCTCCATAACTGAAAAAAAAAACAAAAAACAGACTGTTCCTTGAGAATAAAGCGGAATAAAGCGGCAGCACACAAAGGGCAGTATAAGAAGCAGAAAATGTTGTTTATTTTGTGATTGCTTCATCACGCAGATAATTTTGTAGGTTTTTCAAATCCAGACAAAAAGTATAATAGTGTTGTTTCATGTTTTCTGCTGCGACTAAAACACTACAATCCCAACTTAACTAATTAGAAATGGAAGAAAAACAGTTGTATTTAAGGCTATCCATGTTTGACACCTCTGTACCGGCTGTCTCTAGAACATATATGATAATCATGCACTTTAAAATATGTTCTAAAAAAAAAAAAAAAAACTGACTACTGAGTAAACACTTTAATATTTACACTTTATGGTAGGTTTTTAGGAAGAATTATTTTATCATCTTTGGCTTTGTTTTATCATATTGTTTTAATATATTGTTGTTGTTTTTATATTTTTTTTACACTTGTATGGTTTTAATCTGGGACAATAGATTGAATATAGCCCTTTGCTAAATGCGGCATATTAACAGTAACCTTGTGAAGAGATGGCTTGTTTATCAATATGCACTGTCCCGTCCAAATAAACAAATGAAATGAAATAAAACCACATTTATTCAATACAATAATACTGAACAGGGGTGTCAATCATATTTTAGTTTAGGAGTCACAAACAGCCCAATTTCATCTCGAGTGGCCCAGTACAATAGTGCCAGAATAACTTTTAAATGTAATAAAAAAAAAAAAAAAAAAAAAGTTTATCTTTGTTGTGATGCTGAGTAAAAGGGATAAAAAACCCATGTTTTGCAAAAATTGAATGATGATGATGGAAAATGACTATAATCTCAACAAAAAGCCAATTTTTATCAATAATTCTGGTGCAAAATACAGTGAAATGTCCAAGAAACTTCTGTAACTTTTGCATTATGCATGTTTTTACAAACCGGCCCTGACAGCATGGCTTTGAGGCTGATGCTGGTTTGCACTTTGGTGGTTTGACAGGCCAGAATCGGAGCCTCTTGTGGGCCGGTTTTGGCCCATGGGCTTCATGTTTGATACAGCAGAGCCGACAGAACTAATTTGATTGATATGCAGTTCTGTTCGTAACTACAGAATGGCCTTCTTTATTCTTACATTTGAGTTTTGTTGAAATCTGAAACATTTTGGCTCAGGCTGATGCCACAAAGCTTGTGCGTGTATTTCTTATTTCCCTAAAGGACTGCCGTACCACCACAGAGTCGCTTGTGTTCCAATATTCTAATCAAATCGTCCGATAAGCTGAGAAAAGACACCAATTATAATAAGTGCTGCAAAAGTATGAGGTTTAAAAAGCAGAACTGAGATAAGATGACGTTTCCTCCATGCACAAATAGCATTTAAGACTGAGCTGCGTTACAGCTGTAAATACGAGTTTGTTCCATGTTTTTACATTCTCAAACCACGGCTTCCCTCAAGCCAGCTCATTTTCCATTTCTGTGCTGCTGCTTCAGGTTCAGACTGCCGGGTGACCTGATTTGACACACACATGGCTGTTCTTCTCTCTTCCACTGCACTTCCTTGCATTCATATATAACACCACTGCGTGTCCTTAACTCCGTGTCTTCTCCCTCCTGCAACTGTTTCCTCTCCTGCCTCCTCTCTGTGTACCTTCCTGCAGGTATCCCCGCTTTTGTAGCTGCTTGTAGCTTATACTAATCTGTGGTTCTTGGCCCCATCTGCCTGCGCTGTGTTTATTGTTTGTCCTTCTCTATCCTGTTTATTTCTCTCTCTTTTCACCCAACTGGTTGAAGCTGATAGCTGCCACTTCTGAGTCGGAGTCTGTCTCTGCTGAGGGTTTTTTTTTTCCCTCTGTTGAATAAGGAGGTTTTACTTTCCGAGCTCATACTTGCTCATTTGGAAACGCCTGCATTGGAACACTTCCTGCATTTTACTCATTTTCCTGGCCGTATTATGTGCCACGAGGTGCCGAAATTGCAAATATGTATTTTGTTTCTGCAGTTTATCTTGTTAGGATCTTATACCTTTCACCTAAATGTGATTCTTTGATTCTACATTCTAACATTGACAATATCTCCATATCATACCCCGGCTGCTGAACAAAATATACCAGCCTTTTACCACTTTAGCCTCTTAATGTATCTTCATGGCTTTGAACCATATGGCCTACAATTGAATCGAAGTTTCTCTGAGAGGAGACTCACTACCGCCTTAAAAGCTCTCTTTGAAAACCCAAGGGAACATTCTATGAAACTGCCACTCTTTACAGTTACATGGCAACAAAAACAAAGAAGGCGTCTTACCCAGAATGCACTGTGGTCACCTTTTGATTCACGTGCATCCTTCACATGAGACAAAGTCATGTCTCGTGTGGAGGTCGAACTGACCTCATTTGCAGGTTTATTCAATAAAAAGAATTATGATATTATAATGATCCAGTGCGTGAGGAATACAAAGAAATGATCATTATTATCTATATTTGCTTGAAAGTAGGAAAGATTGTTTTTCTTGTATTTCTGCATGAGGATGCAACATAACAGGATTCAGTAGTGACTAAGGTTTTTCAGCCTGGGGGTAAAATGAGTGGAGGGGGTGCAGTATACAGCTGGTAACTTTAAACAATCTCACTCGTGCACGTTGGAAGCCACTTGTTTCGATAATAAAGTTGCAAATTGTCGGCCTGGCCGCCTCTGAGGGGGTCGACGGAGCGCTTGACGGAGGAAAGAAATGAGAGGAGGTGGGGTTGGAGACTCCTTGTGCAAGCATCAGTATTTCTTATATTTTCAAAAATGTTGGTTTCATTAAAACACCTTTCGAAGCAGCTTTGGAACAGTGGTGGCTGAGAGCAGTGGTGTCAAACACATTTTAGTTCAGAGGCCACAAATAGCTCGATTTGATTTTGAGTTGGATGAACAGGTAAACTAGTCCCATATAAACCTTTAAATGTAATCCCTTAAGGTTGTATTTGTTGTGGCGCAGGGTATATATATATATATATACATATGTATGATGAAAATATCTACATTTGCACAAAACAAAACAATTACGACCACAAATTACTACAATGTCATCTTAAAGTCAATTTTAATTAAACCTTCTGGTGTCAAAGTGAGCAAAATGTTCAAAAATGTTATTATATAGCTGTTGCATTATGCATCATACGGACATTTAATAGGTAGCTAGAACTATAAAAATAGATTAAAGCTAAAGAATAGCTAACAGGGGTTGGCACACTAGATTAAAGGATTAAAACCAAGCGTGCTTCAAGTTTCAATCAAGGACCTTTAAATGGATATTTATTGACAAAACAATGGACCAAAATGTGATTACAAATGTTTTATTGTTTGTCCGAGAAAATTACTTAGATTCATTTAAGGTCAGGGGTGTTGAACATATTGTTTGTTCTGTGGCCACATACAGCCAATTTCACCTTGAGTGGGCTGGACTGGTAACATCATGTAATAATAACCTTTAATTTCTAACTTTAAAGTTTTTCTTTTGTTGTGTTGAGTATATACATGATAAACATGTCTATATTTTAACAAAACCCCCAAAAATCACCACTGAAAATGACTACAATTTCAACATAAAGCCAATTTTAATGAAACCTTCTTCTGCAAAATCCAGTGAAATGTCAAATCTTCTCCTATAGCTGTTGCATTATGCATGTTTTTACAAACTCACCCTGACAACAAGGCTTTAAGGCTCCTTTGATCGCAACAATGTCGCTACTCTTTCATGGCGGCATCATCAATATCTCAGCTCAGGTCTCAGTGTTGTTTTGTGTCCACTATTAAGAAACTCAAGAAAAAAATCAATGATTTAATTTTTACAGTTTTCTTTTGGCCGGATTGGAGCCTCTTGCAGGCCGACTTTGGCCCCTGAGCCTTATGATTGACACCCCTGGACTAATAGCTAGAGAAGCAGGTTCAAATTCCACATCTGACAGGTCACAACTGTGGATCCCACAAGCATGACCCTTGACCCCTGTCAGCTCACTGAAGCACCCTATTGTGGCTGCCCATTGAATTAGAATAGGATGGGTCAATGTGCAAACAAGGAAGCGGATTAATAAAGTATAATTAGTTGAGCAATTTACAAGAAGATATTTTCAAGTATAATATGAGATGTATACAACAGCTGATGACGATATCCTGCATTGCAGACTTGATTATGGCATCTAGGCCAAGATCGTTCCTTAGATTCTGTGTAAAATTTAAATATTTGTCTCTTGGACCACTGCTTTGAAATTGGCTCCTGACATGATGAAGTGCACCACGCGATTAACATGCGCCAAGAAAAGGAGCCGGATGGCACGCAGGAGCTCCACTGGTGGTCCTGACGAGAGAGAAGAGGAATGTTAAGAGAAGAGCGAACCTGAAAAAACCTAATAACAACGTTTTAGTTCTCTTTGGCAGATCTATATTTGTACAACCCAATAACCCGGGCCTCCGTGTGTGGAGGCAGGGGCTGCCTGGCTCGGTGTAGCAGGCTTCGCAGAAGGTATATTGGGTGAGGGTCAGATGCCTCCAGGCTGCTAATGATTAATGAATTCCTTCGCTGTCATTCTCACGCTGGCGGTCGCAGAGACAGAAGCTGTCTGTCAGCTTCAGCCTGCTCGGCTCGCTGCAGGATTAACCCAAAACACGTCACAAAGCAAAAGCAAAAAAAAAAAAAAAAAAAAAAAACTAAAAGACTGCTCGAATTTATAATTACTGAGATAAAAATAAACAGTGGCAGTGTTTGTCTCACATTCTCGTGAAATTTTAGCATCGCTGCTTCGATTATTCAACCGCTGCTTTATGAACTTCTTCTAGACTCTTTGTTTGTCCGATTCATTCGTCCTACAGAAGAATACTAATTCTGTACCGTGGATCCACTCGGCATTCAAATGGCTTTTGAGTCCAAATTGTTAAAAGCTTGAACATTTCTATTCATTACACTTAAAAGGCTAGAACTGTGGTTCATAGGATGCTTTAGAACCTTTCAGCCAAAATACAGGATTATTTCTCATTTTATTTTATTTTTTTTTAAAAACCTGCCTCCATAATGACGACAATCATAATATAATGATGATAATAATAATAGTAATAATTAATAAAAACTGTGTAAATGCTGATAATCTACCTTGATTACAACCATTTAGGCAAATGAACTATTCTATTTCAATACAATTTCATTATTTTTAGTTTTGCCAACAGTTGCAGGCATCGCTTTATTTATTGCAAATTGCAAATATAAGGGTTTTGTATCATCCACAACGGAACTTAATTAACAAAGGATAATTGCATGTTCTGTTCCCTCAAAATGACAATAAATCATTCCAATTTTATCCTGTAACATTTTTCTCTGGTTCCCATTATGGCAGTTTTACTTGACACATCGGAACATTGTGCGCTATTCAAATTGAATTCATATTTTTCTAGTAGGCTTTCCACAGGATTATTCTTCCAGGATTCATTCATTATTGATTAAGTTCAAATTGAAATGAATAAAACATTCAGAAAGTTCCTGCAATAAAGTAAATTACCATTTCAGAAACACTTGACAAATGTTGGAGAGTCATTGTTGCCATGTGCACATACCCACAACAGCAAGCTGTGACAGTGGTTCTTCATTTATTTTCACCTTCTTTCCAACTAAATGACACTAAGAAAAAACCGTGGACCCTTTATTTTATATCAGCAACACTTGTGGATTCCCATCACAGTGCAAAAACAGGAACAGACAGACAAAACTTTAGGCGTTCCATCCTTTTCAATAGTGCAGAATAAACATTTAGAAAAATAGATAATTCTGTCTTGTAGAGTGTTTAATGAGGGAGTCGAACATAAGGCCCGTGTGGGGAAAAAAAAAAAAAAAAAGAAACTGCCCACAAGATCCTCCAATCTGGCCCATCCAAAAATTAGTAAAAAATTATAAGAAAACGTTGAAAAAAAACGTTTAAACAAATAAGGCAAGTTTTTCAATGTATTTAGCACCAGAATGTTTCATTAAAATTGGACTTTGTGTTGAAATTGATCACATTTCCTGCAGTACACATTTTGTTTTTGTGAAAATATAGACATTTCCGTTACATACACTCTGCGTCTCAACAAAGAAAAAACTTTAAAGTTTAAATCTAAAGGTTATTTTGACACCACTGTCCGGTTGAGTTGAAATTGGGCTGTATGTAGCCCCTGAACTAAAATGTGTTTGACACTCCTGCTCTGAAACACTCGACTCAGCTACGGCCAAGAAACACTTTAATGGGGAGGGAGAAAAAAGGAGAAAGTTTTAAAATGAACAGACTGTGACTTTTTAGTAGATTTCGCTTAGTTTGACAACTACTTCAGGCTCAGTGTAGCTTCAGTTACTGAACTGTGGATTAATCCCCCCGTCGACTCAACTGGGCAACGTGAGCGAGGGGAGGGTTTCCTAAAATCAAAGCCTTTTCTATTGGTTGTGCGGTCATCTTGTCAGAGTTGAGGACGTGTGTGATGCATACTGTACATTTACCTGGCAGGCCAAACATAACAGCCCACTTTAGGTTCTTGAAGTGCTCACATAGTGCTCATATGCACTTGTAGAAAAGCTTTGGATCGTAGCGTAATGGCAGACCAGAGAAGTTGTCGGTAACACTGCGAGCGCAAAATCCAGATGGAAGTCAATATACCATCTGTTTGCAAGAGGCTCATAAAAATATATGTATGGGCTCATTTTGATCCTGAAGATTTGACTAAATGTCTCTGCAGCCCTCGAATAACATGGTGCGTGGAGGGATTATCAGCAATATGCTTGTTTCTTTTCTTAGGAGTGTTTATGTGTGTTCCTCTGTAGATTGTCTAATAGTTTTTAGTGGCTTCACCCTTGGAAACAGCTAAAGAGATCATTACTATAATACTTGATTTTAAAATGGTTTGAAAAAAATACATATATATACAGTGTACATATAATATGAATAATGTATATAAATATTCAAAATAGATTGAAAGAAAACTACCCAGTGCATCAGGGTTTTATGATGTTGTCATTTCATCGTTTGAAAGGGGAAAAAAAAAATCAAAACAAATAAGAGAACAACATGGGATTAGTTCGGTCTCATTGAGCAACTACTGAATCATTTAAACTGAGCAGAAGTGTGAAGAAAACAGAGAAATATCAGTGCCCTACAGAAATGTCAGACAGTTATAAGGCCACCGGCTACTGTCGCTGAATATTAACAACTTTATTGTCTCTATTTTTCATTCTGTCCTTGAATGAAATAAAGAAATGATTTGATTCCAAAAGAAATTTCAAGCTGCTTCTTCTTCTTTGATTTTTTTATTTTGTATTTTGTGGAATTGGATGTCGGATGTCATTCATTTATTTGATGACACCAGTCTGAATGAATCCATTCAGATATATATCTTCTACGATGTTTTATCCAAATTTAACTGCATGGAGTCGATTCCAGACTGAGACCAGAAATTTTCATTAAAAACTCTTTCCTACGACGTCGGGGAGTTTTCACAGACTCCTTTTTATCGTCCTTTTGCATGTCTTTCCGCTTCAGGAGGAATTTCCAGAGAAAAGCAATGCAGGTAAAACATGCAAACTCAACATACAGAAAAAGAAAACTCAAAACTTTCTTAGAGTTTCAAGCTGAAATCCAGAGTTTAGCTTCAATTATGCCCTGCTGGCGTCACAAAAACTGTACTTAAGTCCTTTTTACACAAAAACATTTTGAAGTGGAAACGGACGGCGTCAGTTACATGTTAGGTGTTTGTTGACAGAATTATGATGCTCAGAGCCACTGAAGAGGTTTTTTTTTTTTTTACCTTTCCCCTAGCTGAGGTATTTATTTATTGATTTATCCATCCAATTTAATATGAAATTGTGGCTCTCGCAATCTCAGTTCATTCATTAGATGAATGTCCTCCACAGTGCCCGTCCGCCACTCCACAGTCGGGGGTGTTAGTTTGTATTTCAGACACCGATCCTCAGACTGAGAGCCTCTTTAATGTCAGAACAGTTTTTGCTCTTGCAACGGGAACGGATTTGGAAACTCGAAACAACAGGCAGTAATCCCCATGTTGATGAAACATCAGTTACAGTTACCACGAACATCCAGGCATCTTCCAACCAACAGCCATTGCTCAGTGAGACAAGCCTGAGCAGTACTTTCCAGACATAAACAAACTAAGTGTAAAACATAAACAAACAGATTAAGAGGCAGAAACAGAAGTGAATGAAATTGATATTTGGGCGGAAAACAAGCAATATTAGCAGCACAATGCAACTTTTTGAAAACAGCTCCCAAGGTGGAACTTTTCGAAAGCGCGCCAACTCTGTCGCCGTGTAAAAGGGGGGAAAAATGCGATTTTTCTAGAAGTTATACTACTGCGCATGCACATCATGGTTGTAGTCAAAAGTTGTTCTGCAGATGCACGAATAGATGGACAATAAAAATGGCGGCCTCCGGGCTGTCATGACTCCCACTTTCCTCTCACTCCAATATTCTCCTTGGACCTGTTAGGTTTATAATTGAGAGCCACGTGGAATAAAAAACCAATCTAATCGTCTGTCCACACGAAAGTCTGTGAGCTCCCATGATCAATATTTATAGCTTATTGTTTTCTGCGCGCGTGTGTGTGGTTTAATCACAAAAACAAACAGCACCCACCAGCGGCCCAACGGACATCGTTAACATAAGGCTGCCACGTAAACGCAAAACGTTTCTGAAAAGAAAATCATGCATTTTCACTTGAAACGCCATGTAAACCTCAGTTCATTTGTATTTGAACTTGCTGCACGTTCCTTCAGCTCTTATTTATTGATGTATCAAGTGTGGAAATAATCGCGAGGAAAGATGCAACTACAAACGCAGCTGTTACTTTTTGTTTGTTTTGTTTTGGCTTGTCTGCATTCGGTCATAGCTGAGGACAAAATAAATCGAACTTCGAAGGACTTGCAGGGGGTTCAGGTTCCCTCCACGCTCGGTGTTTTCAGGCCGATGCAGTTGAGTTTTGGGACCGAAGGTGCAAACATGACTTTTGCACTTTGGAGCCGAGAGAACGTTCAAACAGACGAGGACTCGGAGCAGCTTTTACTCAGCAAACTGCCTCCAGTATTCAAGTTTTATTTTTGTCCTAAATTATACTTAATGATCTGCAACCCGATAACAAAATATTGATACTTTTGATGTAACTGGACTGTTTCTTTATTCCATTTATTGTCATTTTAACATAATATTTACATTGTAGTCACGACAAACATGTTTTTTTTTTTTTTTTTTTTCATCAAAGCTGAAAGCTGTTACGCCCGTTACGTCTCGCTTCCTGCTGGGTAGCGTAACTAATTCATCCTCCGTGTGCGATTTGTGGTGGTTGTATAAATGTCCCACACATTCTGATGCTGAGGATCGTCATAACTATAGTGTCAGGTTCAGAAAGGAAGAAGCCTGTCTTTTTATATGCTGTATTATAAAAGTGTATTATGATTCACTGCTTCTGTTTTTTCTTTAATAAACAACAACACCTAATCAAGTTAAAACTTCTTATAATCCACGTCACTTAGATTGTGATGGGTACAATATTACCAACGGGTTACCAACGTGTGGTAATGCATTGTATTACTGTGTTAAATGCAAATAGTAAAAAGTTACATTAATAGCAACTGCGTGTCAACAATAGATTATATTACACAGCAATAACTGATGATAGTTTACATTAATAACCAATAGTGAGACAAAATGTGGCAATGATAAATCAATGATATCAAACTTGTTGCAATTATATCAAACTTGTTGATCAAAAAAGTATAAAGTTGTTTTGAATGGCACAATAGTTTAATCTGTGCTGCTGGAATATAATGTGTTTTTGCACGGACAAAAACAGCCTGTATGTCTATTGCATCGTCGTTTGATTAAAAAACAAACAACAAAAAAAACGTCATGTTGTTATTGTATGTAGCATCAAGGGAAAAAAAAGATGTGGAACTTGAAGGATAAATGGTGGGCAGCTCTTCTCAATGATGATAAACACACGTTAAGTTGCTTGTCTCCACATCCAGAGGACAGTCGGTTAATGAGTGGGGAGCGTTTCTTTTTTTAGTTATTTATTTTTTACACTAAAGTGAGACAAACAAACAGCACAGCGGCCGCCTCGGTGGTACCTCGGGCGCTGCAGTCAAATCTAATTGGACCTGTCGTTTGTTTCTTCTTTCACGCAGTCGACTGCGAGCAAATAGAGCCAAGCGCCCAAAGTGGAGCTTTAACAAATATTAATCCTTTGCCAAAATATTATGCTTTAACCCGAAAGAGGTGTGAAAAGAAAGTAACCGGAGATGGCCATTCCCATGTCATAACAGATTACTGTGCACACACAGGCCAGCCTCCTCAAACACCCACACACACTCTGCTGCGCTCGGATCGGATTCCTCTTCCTTCATATGCGGTACATTTATGCTTTTCTTTATTTTTCAAATCCGTGACAAACATAAAGCTGTAGCACAAAAAAAAAAAAAAAAGTTTTTATTTTATATTTCTAACATCCAGTCTTCCTGGAAATAGATAATTTGACCAGTTCAGATTTGGCAGGTCTTCCTTCCCTCAGCCAACAAATAGGAGCATTACATTTTCACCTCTGTATTAAAATGAAACACATTTTCCTGAAATGGGGCTGCAGCCAGAGCTATTATACTGCATCCGCAAGCTGATGGCAACGTCTCAAATTATATTATGTATACTCTAATGCAGACTCCATTTTGGACACGGTGTGTGTGTGTGTGTGTGTGTGTGTGTGTGTGTTTGTGTGTAGAGCGAATGCACAATCAAATGAGGGGAAATAGTGAAAGGTGTTGACTGATCACAGAAAAGCCTCACAGGAAACGTATTACGAAGTGTTAAAAAGGCGAGCAGACGCTACAAAAGGCTTTTGTGTGGTTTTTTTTTCTTGAGGTTTGTGTGAATCTCAAACATTACAGTTAAATTCTCTTTGCTGTTGATGGTTTGCATGTTCTCCCTGTGCGCACATGAGATTTCTCTAGCTACTGGGATTTTCTAACACAGTTCAAAAATGCTTATCGTCACCTGGAGTCTCAGGCGGCGTTTACATGACAACGTTTCAGGTGAAAACTGCGTTTTTGCGTTGTCGTTTCAGAAAACAATGAAAGTCTCCACGGACATTCTGTAGTTAGCGTGACATGTTATGAGTTGCCATACACATATGCGCTCTAAACATTAACAATGTTGAATACGTGGTCGCCCAAAACACAACATAGGGTTTTGTTTTTCGCTTGAAAATGTTGTAAACACGAAGACGGATGAAGTATTGCTACAATGGTAAATCCTCCTGAAGCCTTTTTTTAACATTACTTTTACCCGCTCCGAGGTATTGTATATGAAAAATAAATAAATAAATATTTTCTTTACAAAAGGAAGTATAATTCAACAGGTTTAGTCATGACATGCCATGCGCTTTTTACTCTATAGTGCTGTCCATGGTGCTGAACTGGCTGCATACACTAGAAAAGTGGTGGCCATTTTTAACTGAAAGGAAACCAGCAAAAACTCCACCCAGGATACCAGAGGGCAAAACTACATTGGAGCCTCTCTACAACAAGGATTATTGAGCATTATAGAGGGAAAATTATTAAAAATGACAGATTGGATGCTTCTCTTACATCTCACATGCCACAAAATTACCAAAAATCCAAACGATCTTGAGCCAATCTTGCAATCTAATGCCGGTCTGACCCACTTTGACACAGTTTCTGTTCCGCTGGTCGTTTGAAGCTCAGTTTGGGGTGGTCCTGTTTTCTCTTGACCTGCAGGTTGTCTTGCAGAGATATGTTTAGATATGTTAGAATATGTTTAAGATTGTTCTGTCATCAACTCTAAAATCAAACATCGAAGTAATTTCAGGAAACCGTCTCGCAGGTCCCAAATTGAGGCTAATTGTTCCCGACTTTTCAACCTCCCGATGTTTCAGAACACAAAGCAATGGGCCGTTTCTCAGGTGTACTCTGGTTTCTACAAAGTTGGTTTCCTCTGACATGTGGAAATCTAATTTTGACAACCGCAGATCAAAACCCTTCCAGTTCCCCCTTGATCCCAGACCCCTGGTCGAGAATCATTGCAACACTTTGGCTAGTTCCAGCTTTGAGAAATGGTTTAGGAGGGTCGCTTTCTGATGAAGTAGCATCTTTGCATTACTAAGTAAATCGTCTCCTCTTAGTGTCAGCTTTGGTAGTTTACTTTTCCAAGACCTGTGTTTTCTCTTCTTTTACAAGGACTTATGTCTGTGAAATCCGCCAAAATACAGTTATCGTGTCATTACAGAAGATCCCTCCATGCAGAACTCTTATTTGTCCCAGGTCGGTCAGTCGCGCTCCTTCTACTCTCTTCTACAGATGGCCTGTAATTCTTGGTCACACATGGTTGCATACATGCACAACACGGAGGAAAAAAAAAAAAAAGAGAGAATAAAATACTTCAAGGTAAGTTCAGTAATCCATTTCCTTTCTCCTAACAGCATTTGTGGATCTTGCCACAAGCAAGCTGTAAGCAAAGAACACTTCCACACAGTGAGGTCAAGTTTTTTTGTCGAGCAAACGCGAGTGTTTTGCTGCACATCCGCTGACTGAGGTTAGTTGAAACGAGTCTCGTTTATGGGTTCGGAGCCCATCTTGAATCTGGTTAAGTGCTTTTCCCCTCTGGACAAAGTGATCCAGGTCGGCAGGTCAGTATTCTCAGACAGTATTTCTTTTTTCAAACCTTTGTTAATGTTTCCTCTCTGTTGTGAGGCTTTTTCCCAAAATAGACTGTTACTACATAATAATGGCAAAAATAGTAATGCTTTTGGCTCCTAGATGCTTAATGTTTTTTTCGTGCTTCTACAAGTGGTTTTAGTTTGTAGATGTAATATATATTAGTTTTTTTGTTGTATAAATTACCCGAAGAATGACTTGAGCCGTGTTTATACAACCACTGCTGTATTGTGTCGGTTCTGTCATGAAGCGCTGTTTATTCCGACAGCTTTCTATCCTTCATGTCTGCAGCAGTCTCAGTTGCAGTGGCTCATCTGTTGGTTGGATTTAAAGTCCCACATGTATCAGCGAGGCTTGGCCATCCATGACGGCGGTGCTGGTTCAGGCCTGCAGACTGGGAACAACTCGCATGCACCGTTTGTTTCAGACATGCTCTGACCCCGTCATTTAGCCATCGCAGTTTGAACCCTGTCAAAGTAGTTGAAATTCTTACAGCTGTCCATTTGTTCCCAGCTTTTTTTTTCTTTCATCAGTGACATAAATCTCACTTTCCCACTCTCACCTACTGATTTTTTTGGACGTTCTTTTGTTTACATTTCTAGAAACTATGACATGAAACTGCATATCATTCTGACTCTTTTCAACAAGCTAGTGATGGTGAGTGTTGCTCTGGGCCTCTCCACCATTCCAAAAGCGCTCCCTGTTGGTGCAGTCCTCACGCAGCACTGCAATTAAAGCAGGAGTCGTTTGCTACTTTGTGTCCAGACTGAGAAATATCTGCACTGACTGGGTTCGACTTGTCCTAAAAACCCAAAAACGAAAAATTCATTTGTATGTTTAAACACAGCTATGGCGCTTTAATGCACTTTTTTGTCTTTTTCGTGACTCTTGTAATGTCTATTGCTGCAACATAGAACTACTTTACTCATTGAGGCATTGGAAACACTGCTTTTAGTGTCAGTTACTCACATCCCCTGTAAATTTGGGCTGCAGGTTGTATTGGAAATGTAATGTCATTGCGATGTCATCATATGTGATATCAACCCATCCATTCATCCTTCCTCTATTCTGTGTTATCCAGTTCAGAGTTGCATTCACACAATGCGGAGGAGTTGTACAATTAGAGTGTTTATTCTTGTGTGATTACTTTTTCTTAAATTACCAATCATCTCGACTACTTTTGAAATCTTAATTTGCCACTGAATATGGCCACAACTTGAATTCATATTTAAACTTGTTTTTAATCTGGATGTTTGCAACCAATTAGTTTATTAAATAGGGTCTTTATTGTTTATTACAATAAAAACAAAGGTGCCATTTTGTCAGTGCGTATTAACATGTATTAACTACCACTACTACAAATACAAAAAATATACAACACCTAAAAAATTGCAAAAACACAAGATTGTACTTTGGATTAAAGGATTAAAATAATAATAGTAGCAGTAATAATGATAATAATACTAACAATGCATTTGGTTTGTATTGCACTTTACATTTGTAAATCTCAAAGTGCCGTGTGTGCATCATAAGTTCAAACAAGGACATTCATTCACACAACAACTGACCAAAATGTGAGTATGTTTCATTGTTTGTCTGAGAAAATTCCTTTGAATCAGTTTACAAGTTTACAACAGGGCTTTCAAACACATTTTTTTTTAATTTTTCTTTGTCATGGTACAGAGTGTACATGATGGAAATGTGTATATTTTTACAAAAGCCAAACAATTTCTTTAAAAAGCACCCCAATCTCAACACAAAGCCAAATTTAATGAAACCTTTCGGTGCAAAATACAGTGAAATGTCCCCCAAATAAATGATTAGATAAATAAATAAATTCTCATATAGCTGTGGCATTATGTGTTTTAACAAGTATATTTCTAGACGTTACATAACACTTGCATTGCTGGCTTCAATGTATTCAAGGCTTTGCACAATGATGCCTCAACCTTTCTCTGCTGTAACTACATCAGCACGTTATATACAAGAGGCCTCTTTCTGGGCCGTGGCCTTAGTTATGTCACCCGTTGATAATTTCATTACTTCTATAACGTACTCCATATGATTTGTCGAAGGTGACATCCTCAGGTCTCATGGCTGCTTGTGGTGGATTCAGTCCTGATGTTTGGTGTATGTGGAGGTTAGTGAGAGCAGGTAAAGGCAATATCAAGAGGCGAGCTTGTGTTTGTTAGTTACC
>OMNM01038970.1:3337-18662 GCA_900302745.1 Parablennius parvicornis | reverse complement strand
GGTAGATATATAATAAAATATCTTGACCAAAAAAACAAACATGCTTTATTTTCGTTCAAAATATTCTTCTCAAAGTGATCGGGACATCGTGGTAAAGCTTTCAATACATCCAAAGTCATCACGGACTGACCTCATTCAACAGGGTGTGGAGCATCTCAAAAACCAAGAGTATCTCCAGAGAGAGGATGTAAATGCTTGTCGGGATGGGATCGATCCGATCCAGTATCGGTATCGGGCTCCGATGTATCAACATAATTCACCGATCGGAAATTTCCGATCTAACCTGAGGAGATTTGCGACCCGCGAGCCTCGTCTGTGTTTACTGTCTGCTGCCGGCTGCGCTGCTCTCGGCAAAATGTGGACTGGATTTAAGGAACGGAGGCGGGTCTCAATGAGACGTGGAGTTATGATTCCGGAAATCCATTCCACAGTTTGCAGCCAGCCAGCAGGCTAACAGTGGCATGTTGCTATCAGACTTTTCATGACGACATGTGCGCCGTTTTCATGTATTTTACACTCAAAACACTGCGAAGCAACACGGTAACGTGCAACATTTGCAAAGCCATCATACAGAGAGGCGCCAGCTCGGCGAGGAGAACCGCACTGAGCACGCTCCTCCACACTTCAGACCTCCGTGAAGCTGCGTCCTCCTCCACTCAATACTCAGTGAAAATAGTCCCAATCCTTCGCCCTGCGTTAGTGCTGGAAACATTGCTGTTTGTGCTGGGTTGCCCAAAAAAATCCCCAGAGATTAATAAAAGAATTCTGAGGTTTTAAATATATAACAAGTTTATTATGAGATGACGACGTCACGCAGACCTCCACATTGTCCAAATTTAACAAAAAATGTTTGTACTGCTTCCTTTTATGACCTCATATTTACTTCAAGTTGCCTTTTGGGAGCAGACATATATAAATTCATGAATTTCATACATTCCTGCAGAGAGGACAACAATAATGATAATGATATTAAAGAAAACATTTCTCTGGTTGAGGAATAATGTCTGTATCGGCAGATTTCCAAATTCAGGTAACGGTATCGGATCGGAAGTGAAAGAATGTGGATCGGTGCATCCCTATTCATTATGCTTAGAACAAAAATGAACAATGAAAATTCATGTTTTTAAAATATTGCATTACATGTCAATGCAATATAAAATACATGATTGAACCTTAAAGTGCCTGTAGAAAACATTACTGTGAAACTCAAATCTGTAGCAAAATGCATGAAGAAACTGGACACTGATGCAATTTGGTAATACATTTCTTCTCTTCATGGACACATGTATAAATCCGAGAGACAGAACCTGGGCTTTAACGCGTGCGGCACACGTCATTCCATGTGTTCATTTAAACCAAATTTAATGAGCCTGTGTTGGAGGCTGAGGCATGATGAGAGTCAGAGGGGAAAAAGAGAAAACCAGCGGGAGCCTTCCGGCTGAAATCACTGTGTCTGATTGCCACCGCGGCGCGATCCTGCGGCGGGATCGCAGCCGCAGTGTGAGGCGGCTCGCTCTGTTCTGGCAGTGACGAACACAAGGTGCCACTTACCTGCTCCTATCTGACCGCTCCGCTGTCAAGACTCGAGAGCACTTTGTCTTCTCTGCTGTCAAATTGAAATACAAAAGTTCTCGCCAGGCTGGCTTCAATATGGTAACTGGAGCAGATAAAAGAGTGAATGATGGACAGGTGGGTGGTTGAATGGACAGAGATTGCACTGAGGGATTGATAGGCTGGTTGGCAAGGAGCGGTGGGTTTCACTCTCTGTTGATGGCAGGAGGAGGAAAAGACTGGCCGTGAAGGACATGGGGATATATAAAGATTTGATAAGGGGAAAAGTTCTGATGATGAGAAAACTATTCAGCCATCTACACTGTTGGCCACACCCCTCCATTCACGCCACAGTTGCACGTATCCAAGTTTTTACAAAAACGGACATGTCCCCCCCGACAAGAAAAATAAAATCTTCATTTACCGAGACCCGCATATACCCCAGCTTCAAACCTACTATGAACATGCCAAACCTGTAGGGGGCAGTGTAACAAGAAGCATGAACACTCATTACCAACATGTATTTATAGCATTTCATTTTGTGAAACATACCGGTTTGTTGACGTCTTAGCGGCCACGGAAACGCCCAAAGTTTCCCGAGGCAAGATCCTGTTTCTACCCTCGATGTCCCATATGGGAAAAACAATCAATCATTTTCTCAATCATTTAAGACTACTCTGATAGCTTGAAGACTCTTTCTTTGAGAAAGTCTGGCTGAATCGATCAAACGTTTCGCTTGAGCTACATAACGGCATCTTTAATATCTCATTTACCTTGAGCTAAGGTTTGGAAATTAGTGGTAATGGTCTTGTTTTGGTGTTTTTGTTTGTCTGCGCAAAAGTGATACATTTTATGGAAAGTATATTTTAAAGATTTTTTTCTGGTAGAGTAACTTTAAGAGAGTCTGCCGGGTGGTTATACAGTATTTCCATAGAAACTATGAAAAAGAACATGGATGTTGGTGCCTGGAGGTCCGCAGAGTCTCCAGTGATCAGAACACAACCGAGCCATTTAGAGGACGTGATGGAGAGATAGAATTATAATCCCATCTCAAGAGTTTAGCCCAAAACACATGAATGTAAACAGTCTACCTCAGGGCGCACCACATGTGATCGGATCACCCATAACACTTGTTAACGTCAAGTCTGAACAGGTTAGTGAGTTCTACATTAGGAATACTGTTGTATTATTCTATGTCGGCTGTCTTAACATATATGTCTTGTCTCAGGCCATGTTTACATGACAACATTTTAAAGTGAACATATCATTTCATTTCAGAAAAAAAGTGTGCCATTGTCCATCTCCACATGCATGATCCAAAGAACTACTGTATTTGCCACAGCGGAGGAGCACATATGCAGGAGCAGCATTTCAGAGAAGTAGCCTTTCTCCCCGTTTCCACTTTCAGTGGCTCTGAGCACCGTTAGCATATAATCAGACCCCCAAAATGCTGCCAAAGTTTTCTGTTTTCAGTTGAAAATATTATCATATAAGCAAGGCCGAAGCTGCTGTCTTGGATATTCAACGGGCTCGAGTCAAAACATGTTTTGCATTGATATCTCACTATCAACAAGTTATGTTTGAACACGTACAGGAAGGAACGAGTCGAGTCTCCTGCCGTGATACATGCAAGGATTATACAAGGTTCTGCTTGAAGTGCAGGGTGAGTGCGGTGTGGAGCACTTCCCCTCTCAGATGAACTGGAGAGACTTAAGCCTTTCAACTCAACTTTGCTCGTCATAATCTAATAACTGTAATTTCTAAAACCCTTCCCAGCTTTACTCTGCTCCAGTGCAAGTGTGTAATTGGAAAGAAAACTCTAGCTTTGCATTCAAATGAGCTGATTTAAGAGGAGAATTACTGCCGTGTGTGTGTGTGTGCGTGTGTGTGCTCATAATGCAGTATTATAAGTATTCACATATTCACACTTGAATTATCAAATGACGAAGTGCTGTGTGCGTGTAAGTATGTGTATTTCAAATTTTCTAAGTATCCATGCTTGAGCTATGTAAAGAGCGGATGTGAGACTTCTTGTTGTTTTATTCTGGTGTGGAAGTGAACGTCATTGTACACTGAACACTGGGGACTCATGTCAATGTGGAAAAACCCCGAAAGAACAATAGATGAGGATTTCTTCTAAGGTTTGAGTCAGAATTATAATGAGGCTCCATTTATATGACAACTTTTTAAGTGATAATGGAATTTTCCTTTTTGTTTCAGAGGGGTTTTGCGTTTATACGGCAATTCTGTGAAAACAATATAGTTAGCATGCCAGGCCACGAGTTGGTGCTTTTGTTTGTTTTTGTAATGAAAGCACACACACATGCAGCAGAGAGCAACAGGCTCTAAACATTAACATTCCAGTGGACAAACGACCAAGTTGGATTGTTATTACAGTGACTGTCGAAATAAAACTACCAAGTCCAGGAAAAGGTGGACTGGGAGTCATAGCACGATCATCCGTCTACTGAGCATGTGCAGAATTATTTACTACAGCCTTGGTGCACATGCATGGTAGCAACGTTTCCACCATCGACATGAAGACAGAACCCTGACGTTTTTGAATTGTTGCGTTTCCAGTGGCTACGAGCAAACGACGCCCAAAACGCAGCAACTTTTTCCGTTTTCATTCAAAAAACATTATCACGTAAACGGGGCCTGAAATACATTGATGACAACGCATGTGCTCACAGGTAGCCATAAAGAAACATGTCAGTGATTTTCTGGTTGTGGACCAGAGCAGAGCTCTTCCCCAGCAGAAAAGCCAGTGAAGATTTTCACTGTCTTTGAGTTGGCACCAGTCCAGCCTGGCCCTGACCTATGAACCGGGCTTACGGCCGCTGTGCTCCCAGCCAGGTCAAAATCCGTCTGTACAAATAGTACTTGCATAGAGCCTTGGATGTATTTGAATATTTCCCGCCCACAGAAGGTCATGAAAGTTTCCCTGTACATAAATAACAATACATTCGCAACTCTGGACAGAAAAGAAGCAAATACCAAATGAGGAGCGTTTAAGGTCTGAAAGCAATGATTCATTCCAGTGAGCCTCTGCAATTTTTTCCATGTCACTTTAATGGCCCTTCAAGAGCTCCACCAGCTTTGTGTCTGACACCAATTTCACCCTGTCTGCTTCCTGTTGTCGCCTTCTCTAACTTTTACACACATTTAAGCATTTGTCACACATACAGTCATGGAGCATTTCCACAGCGCCTTCGAAACACACACTCTCTGTCTGAATACTCATTAGCTGGTGTCTTTCCCAGAGCTTCCACAGAATAAGCAGAACGTACAGTAACCATCAGATGTGGCAGGTTTTTAATCAATGGGTGGATGTTTAGAATCACAAAAGACGCAACTCTTTGAAAACGCTCGGGCTCCATCACCATGTAAATGGGCGAAAACAACACTTCCTGGAAACGCTCGGGCTCCATCTCTGTGTAGATGGCAGAGATGCTGCTACTGCACATAACAGCCATGGCACATAGTTGTTCTGCACATGCTCAGTAGTCAGAGAATACGAACAATGTTTTCTTCCTGTCATGGCTCGGAGTCCATATTCTTCTGGGACTTGGTAGTTTTATAGTCGATAATAGCAGTCCAATTAGGAATGGTAATTCAAAAGTGTTTTTTTTTTTTTTTAAGAACCGGTTCTCAGTGTTTCAAGTCCTTGGAGAATTCTCTTATCGATTGTAGCGTCACCACGCATGTTGTGTAGCTGATGAAAGCTATGCAACATGCGTGGTGACGTCACTCATCAGTGCAGCCAGCAGGAAACATGATGTCCAAGAGGCACAAACGCTGGAAAGTTTGGTTCCATTTCAGGAGAAAGGACGACAGCAGGGCAACTTAGAATACCTACAAAGTCAATCTTTCATCAAAAGGAGGAACTCCGACTAACGTGGAGAAACATTCTCACACACAGCAGCGATAACTTAGAACGAATGTGGCGTTGTTGATCTGCTCTGGAGTGAATCTCAACCCAGCAGCAGCAGCGTTAGCAGGTCCTCTGCTGTTAATGCTGCAGGTTGTATTTCCAAATGAGAATCGATAATAGAATCAAAAAGAGAACCGAATCAATAAGCAGACTCAAAAATGTAATCAATTCCATCTCTAAATCCAACTTTGTTGCCCGTGTTCTCCCGTTGTTAATGTTTACAGCCCGTTGTTCTCTGCTGCATGTGTGTCTTGTTTCGTTATGTGGCAGTCTAGTGTGCCACCCCCGGGGTAACCCACAGAGACGCGGAGCCATGAGGTGCAGGAAGCCTGTTTTTTTATTAAGTAACTCAAAAGTCACCAAAAGCCCAAACTGAAACTCAACCAGACGGCCTCTCCAGCTCCGTGTCTGCCTCACGCCTGTCACACCTGTGACTGGGCGGCTCCGCCTTTATGGGCAGACAGGTGATTAAGCCCCTGATGTGAATCAGGTGTGCCGCCTCACCTCTCTGCCACACATTACAATGACAAACAGCGCCAACTAGTGGCCTGGTATGCTAACGACATTATTTTCACGGTTTCTGCTGTTTTCCATGGAAACAAACGTCGTTTTCAGAATGTTGTGTCGCAAACAGTGCCTGACAAGACTCAAGACGTAGATGGCCTGGGATTATTTCTTGTATATTTTCAAATTTTGAAAAAAACGGAATTACGTGCAGTCAGTTGGTGATTCTTAATGGCCCCTTGGTGTGAATGTTTGTGTGTGTGTGTGTGTGTGTGTGTGTGTTTGTCTGTGTGTGTTTTCCCCTGCAACAGACCGGCGACCTGTCCAGGGTGTAAACCTGCCCTCACCCACAGTAGGCTGGGATTGGCTTCAGCGACCCACGACCCTGAATTGGATAAGCGGGACAGAAGATGGATGGATGGATGGATGGAAATAATAAAGAGTGAAAACACCACAAAGACTCTATGGAAGCATCTTTCCTACGGCCGCCTTGTCTTCTGCTCCTTGTAATGATATTGACTGTTGGTTAACACTTTAATTGTTTCTTACATTATCCACATCACTGTTGAAATCAATACCTCGTTATTCATACACTTCTGTGGAGCGTTCGATCCCCCCGGGCTCATTAAAAGATGATTCAATTGACGGCTGCTATCAGGTTTTCCACGTGTTCACTCAGCCGGTGTCGCTTTCAGATTTCACTCAGGCTCGATAGTGTTGCTTGTTAGTTTGTTTTGAAGTCGGGGTTAATGGGCAATCTATTCTGTCTCACACTGGGTGTCTGACATCCTCCACTGACCAAAGACGGAGATAACAAGACTCTCGGGAAGAAAGACAGACAGACGGAAACTGTAAGCAAAGGGAGATGGTCTTTGTGGTGCCATAACAAACATATCGTGGTCTTTTGTTTGAAAATAAAAAAAAAAAAAGGTCTGATATTGACATCGACAAGGTGTATAGGAGTCTTTCGGGTATGATGATGTGTGCAGATGTTTGGTATTGGAATGTGTTGGAAATCACAAGTGACAGAAAAAGCTCAGGTTTGACTTTAAGGAACTAATTTTTACACGAGTGGTGTTGTGGAGTTTGAAAATTATGTTTTATGTTGTGAAACAGTGATTCATGTCAGAGCTAAACCCCACAGTTTGTTTTATAAGTTTTACCCTGGCTTGTTGTTTTCAATCCCTCGCTTTTCCCCCCTGCTTGAGTTACTGCAATCACTAGAAAGTCCAGTAGACACGCTCGAAAAATGTAATCCATGTGCACACTAAGGGGTAAACATCAACTTGAAAAAGGTTCTTGTCAAGAATTAGCCAAACATTTAGCTCTTTCAGATGACGAACTCCAGCTGCTTCAGGCGTCAGTAATCTTCTTACTGTGGAAATTCTCAGTCAGAAAGATTACCCAACCAACCAGACAGTAACGAGCCTTACTGGACCCCGGAGTCAATCCAGTTCTCGCTTTGTACAATTTTCACTTCTATTAAATCCGCTGCACGCTCGTCCCGGATGAAAGAGAACAATAGTGAGAGAATGTGATGAAAACTTTGGTCTGTGCTCTAAATCGGTGGTCCTGTGTGAGCGGTTCAAAGATGGCCGTTTTCATGGTGTGGCGTCAAAAGACAACCTACGATTGAAGTCCGACAGTGTGAGAAATTTGTTGTGAAGGTGACTGCTGCTGCGGCCTAGTCAGCTAACTAACCAGTAGAAATACAGAATGAAATGACGAACCCCTCAGTGGAACCCTGGTTCTAAACCCAAATAGATGATTTGTGGCTACAATGTCAAAAAGTGTCTAAAAAAGCTTTTGGGATTAAAACAAAGCTTTTGGAGGATTTCTCTTTAAACATATAAATGCCACAACGGTGAGTGCTGCACTCATGCTTCGTAAGTTTCCTTGTCGTGAATGGATGGCGCACGCTAATGACTTTCTATTATTGCACAATCGTGTCAACTCACACACATAGTCTATTAGATTCATTTCGTACGGGGGAGCTAGCTGTGAACAAATAAGATTAACAGTTTGCATTACAACCTGTTTTCTTTTTGTGGATTATTCAATCTGAGGCCACGTTCAACGTACCTGTACGTACCGGGGTTTTTACAAAAATGGAAATTTCTCACTCTCCAGTTACATAAATATCAACGTTGACACGGGCCAACATATCCACCTGGTTCAGAGCCACTATGAGCAGCCAAACCTGTAGGGGGCGGTGTAACGAGAAACATGAAGCCATGATAGACGATCAGAATCCTGGAAAAAACACAACGTAAAAAACCAGGTAACGTGTAAACGTGGCCTAAGTTTAGACTTCTGGACGCTGTCACACTAGCTATTCAAGTATTACTCTCTTCACCTCAGCCTCTTCAGCCATCAGATGTCAGCATATTCGTTTTCTGTCAGTTGACCAATATATAGCCAGAAAACCTTTTTTTTTTCTTTATTTTCAAAAACCTGGTATTTGTGTTGAATCCTCTTGTTTATTGGAACACTACTTTCATAACACTCTGAAACAAGAACCGACGATATGTTCATGAAGTGTTTCTGTTTATCCCTATGAAACTGGTGAAGAGCCTCAGATCAGCAAGACTAAAGAAAACAAAAACAATATGCACATTAAAATGAAATACGAGGAGGTTGAAAATCACCTAAATGCAACTTTTTAAAACCAGAGTAATGTAGTTACTAACTTCATACCATCATAAATCCATCAGTAACCATCAGTATTACCATCCAACATTTAGAGTAATCACATCGTGAGGATTCTTCATTTATTAACTGTCCGTTTGTGCCCAACTCTCCGTTTTCATACAGTCCATCTGGAAATACAACCACTGGTTTTACCGGAATATAAAAGTAGGAAACCATGGCTTCTGATCCTTTCCCCTCTTTCCTGACTCTTTTTAGTAAATCGTGGTTCAGCCACTGAATTTTCTGAGAGATCAATATCTAACACTGAAAACTTTAATCAGAGGCCATCTTCTATTCACCTTTTCCCTTCAAAAGCCTGAAGTGAAGTTGGCAGGTTTAGTCTTTCTTTACCCAACAGGTGTCTGACAGCGAGCCAGACCTGCCAGGTGAATCCTAAAACAATAGCCAAAGACATGTGGTTGAAATGAGTCCAGGTTTTTTTCAACTTAAATCTTTACTTTAAAGGCTGACGTTGTCAAACATAAGGCCCGTGGGCAAAAAAAGGATCCCATCCAGCAAACAAATGGTTAAAATTTCAATGAAAACATCAATTTATTACAAACAAATCTCTTCTTAGTAGCAGACACAACACAGCATTTAAACCCGATCTGAGATACTGTGATGCTGCAATGAATGCTTGCATGCTAGCATTAGCCTAAAAGCCATGCCGTCAGGGTGAGTTTGTAAAAACACCCATAATGCAACAGTTTTTCCAGACATTTTACCATATTTAGCACCGGGAGGTTTCATTAAAATCTACTTTTTGTTGAGAGTGTCATCATTTTCCACAGTAATTGTTTGATTTTGTGAAAATATAGACATTTTCATCGCGAAGATTCTGCACTAAAATAAAGAAAAACTTGAAAGTTTAAGTTTGAAGATTATTATGGCACAATTTTACTGGTCCAGACCAGTCAAAATGAAATTAGGCCGTCTGTGACCCCAGAAGGAAAGTGTTATCGACACCCTGGTTCACATTGTCGGGAAAGTGTGACTTTATTGTGACTATCAATCTCCTTACCTCCTATTTCTTCCACTGAGTGCTTCTTCTGTACACACTCATTTAATGAATCACTTCAGATGCTTTCCCACCAACAATTGTGCCTGGAAATTGAATTTGGCCAAACAAGAAGAGTCTCTGGGGTTTAATTAATGCTCTGCCCACTCTGTTACAGTCGGTTTGTCGTTTCTCGCACTACACGCAGAGTTGTTGAAATTCCATTTTCACTTGGCACCGAAAACCAAAATACACACTTTCTACAATCTTGAGCAAAAAAAAAAAAAATAAAAACTTCAATTGCTTTCCCCCCTGAAGCTCCAGCTTTTACATGTAAGGAATTATTATGATTTTTTTTTTTTTTTTTTTAATCAGGCAATATGGAATGTGTAATTTCCAGAAACTGGTGAAGTAACTAATATCACAGAAGTAACTTTTAAATGAGCAAGTTTCACTAACTTCAGAAAGTCTGGAAAAACCTTTGTCAGAGTCTTGACTTGATCTTGGCCCCTTGTAGCTGTTGGGAGTTGTGTGTGCAGTCTTACTGCCGTGTTGATTCAGTGCAGTCGAAGCATGTCAGACAAAAACCCTCTCTCACTAACTGTTGTTTAAAAGAAACAATATTAAGTTAAAAAAAACGACAAAATGAACATCATTGACGTCATTCAGTGTAGTTAAAATCACAAGATTCTACATATTCCACCTCCTTTTTTTTTTTTTTTTTTTTAACTGAATCCATACAGCAGGTTAAAATACTTTTTTATTTGTGCTTAAATTTCGGAAGTGTAAAAGCCGGTTTGCAGCCGCCGCCCATAAATGAGTGAACGGCTCAGATGTGAAAGTTAATGAGGGATGCCTGATTTCAGGTGTGATTGGCAGAGTCCCCGTCCTCCAATCTCTCCGCGTTTCCTCTCAGCTGCATTATATTGTCATCTGAATTTAGTGCTTGATTTAAGATGCATCTCCTGGCACTCTTGAGATGTTGTCAGTTAATGAGCAGTTGGCTGATAGAGACAAACTGGGTTGTGTGGCTCGCAGCGTAGCGGCGCTCCTCCGATCCCCCCGCTGGAGCTGCCGCCGTTCCTTGAATATTAAGAGGGTGGAGAGGAGCCCGGGGTGCGGAGACTCGGTGCCAGGACGCTGCTGTGGTCTTCACTGGAGCACCAGACCATGGATCTGATTATATCCAAAATCCCCATTCCTCCCCATGCTGCAGAGTTTTGGAGGAAAACCAATGAAATTGCATTTATTTTTTAGTAAATATGTCCTCAGCCACTCTTGGCTTCCACTTTGGATTTCAGGCCACGTTTACACGTACCCAGGTCTTTACAAAAACTGACATTTCTCTACGTTTACGAAAAAAAAATCTTCATTTACACAGACCTGCATATACACCTGTTGAGAGCTATTATGACGATGCCAATCCTGTAGGGGGCAGTGTGACGAGAAGCACGAAGCCATGATAACAATCAGAGTCCTGAAACAAAAACAAAAACAAATTGTGACATAAATCTCCGCCTACCCCCTTTTAGACGCATGAGGACACCCAGTTTTTCTAAATCTCCACTTGTAATCTGTGTTGACGAGTAAATGTAAGGCACAAACACAGAGAAATATCACAGTTTTTGAATTACCCAAGTACTTGTAAATGTGGCTTCCAAAAAGCGGATTAATTATTTGTTTTTAATTACATTTGGAAGCCATACAAAATAGTTTATTATTATTATTATTATTATTATTATTATTATTATTATTATTATTATTATTATTATTATACATGTGAAAAATCGAATTTCTCCAAGGGGATTAATAAAGTCTGGTAAAACGATGACAATAATTCGTGTTTTCATATCTGAACTTGGAAAATACGTTTCCAGTTGTTTCAGAAAACGGTCAATATAAAGCAGCAACATGATCAAAGCAAAAAAACAAAAATTCTATTGTTTTGTTAGATATTTTAACTATTATACTATTCTGCATGTTCAAAACTGTGGTTGACTAAGAACAGCAGAGATAGTTAATAGTTTAACAATTATTTATTAAAGAAAACATTCTTACCACACACAGCAGAGTCCCACAGGTCCTGATCAGAGCTCAGTCCCCATTTAGGATGAAGAAAGAGAGCTTTTCTTACAAGTCAACTGGTTTTATTCTGCAGGTGGGCCATGGAAAGATTTAACTTAAAATTATTCAACATTTAAATTGCTTTAATTGCTTGAAGGACTCAATAGATCTCTGATGAATGAAAAGAGTCCGTCTTTAGTAGGAACAAACCTTTACAGGTATATTAGTGTGTCATCAGTGTAACAATAAAATAAAACATTGTCCCGCTGGATTACTTCTGATTTATCGAAGGACCTCGTCGCTATTCATCAGGATTCAAGACTGATTTGAGGCTATAAAATGTAGAATCTTCTAAATGAACACATTTTGAGCGTTATTTTCATTCTTTTATTCGACTGATTTATTTCCACTTGCCTGTAAAAACTGTAATGCATTTCTCTATTTCAACAAAACACACACACACTTGATTGTTTTATATGCCACAGCTGGCTTTGTCAACCGTCAACAGCTCTATTAATAATTAATAGACTCGGTGGAATTGTTCCTCTGCCATTTGTATTTATATTCTTCCACTCCAAGAGATTAAGAGTTTAAGCAGATTCCAATCTCTTCGATCCTACAAATTGCATCCTCTTACGTCTTAGGTAATTATTTCTCCATTGTGTCGGGCAAGTGTCAAGCTGCTGAGACTCATTTCCACACGAGGAAAACAATTTGTCCAAGTAAACGACTGTAGCTGCACTTTCCTGCTTAGTGGCTCAAAAGGACGCCAGTACAAAGAGCACGTGCGTGAGCTTCCTCGACGTCGCTGCAGAATTGATATTCCCCTCACGAGGTCGAGGAGCAAGAAATAGAGAAGTACATTCTCTTTGTGTAAACTTGCATCTCTCAGCAATGCATATTTGGCTGCATGAGGAAAATGTGAGAAATAGTTGGGTTGGAAACTGGATTGAATGAAACGTGAAATCCATCTTTTGTTTTAAATGGTCAAAATACGACGGCGTGCCCTCTTCTGAACTCTGTATGTGTGTGTGTGTGTGTGTTAATTACACTAGAACCAAAGAAAGCAGTGTGTAAAATTGAGTTTCTAGTTCTAAATTTTCTGCACTTGCAATAAGTGTTTCCTTGCATTTTATTCTTCTTGTTCGTTTCTTTGTTTTTGTCCTGCGATTCAGCTCCATTGCCAACATGTAGATTATTGCATCACCAATAAATCATCCCAACCTGAACTCGACAGCTTCGTCTCCAGACTCAAACCTCAGATTCTGGGGTGAAGTGACGGTTGGTGGTCTGAGTGTCCGTGGTGTCTGCAGCGAGCGGAGCTCAGTCAGTTTGCTTGTTGCTCTCTGACACTGTCAAGTCCTTCTGTCATCTAACTCATTAACTAACTAACTAACTAACTAACTAAGTAATTCATCCAACCCCAACCTGAAGAGCGGAAAGTCACCACCTCTGAGGCCATGTTTAATGAGCACCTGGGTTTGTTTTTTTTTAAAAGATATATTCCCCCCCTCTATGTGTAAAAAATAAAATAAAACTTAATTCACACCTGATCATTTACAAAAAAAAGTATTTTACACTGATCACATATCCACCGGGGTTCAGAGCTACTATGAGCAGCCAAACCTGTAGGGGGCAGTGTAACGAGAAGCATGAAGCCATGATGGCGAATCAGAATCCTGGAAAAAAAAATACAAGTAATGACTTCCTGTTCCTGCTTCAATAAAGATGCGACTGTCGTTGTTTGGATGGCGTTTTTGATTGTAAATAGAAACAAAACAAAATGTTTTGTACAGACGTAAAAAAACGAGCGCTGCTTTCACTGGATCCATTATCAGAGCAAAACTGTAAACACGGGTCGCACACTGATGACGCAGATGTTGCTGACGGCCATATCGTGACGTCACGACCCGCCTCTCTGGCTTTTAATGCAACGAGAGACACAGACTTTTGTCTAGATCTCCACTGTGGCTGGAAATTTCAGAAATCATCGTTTGAGGTGAGTCGTAGCCGGTTTATGTGTAAAAGGAAGACCCAAACACAGAGGAATGTCACTGCTTTTTGAAAAACCCAGGTACGTGCACACGTGGTCTCAGTCTGGTTCTGCGTGTTTCTCCTTGTTACCCGTGTAGAATTGTTTATTTCTCTCTTCGTTAATTTGTCTTGAGATGACTTTATTGGATTTGGCGCTATAGAAAAAATACTGAATTGATCTGATCTAGTTCTTAGAAATACTTCCCGTCTTAATTCTTAATGAAGAGCTGGTCATCTCCTGAAGCTCAGGCCACATTTACACATAACAAAACCCCAGATATTTCCCCTCTACGTTGAAAAAAAAATTTTTTCTTGACACAGGTACACACCTGGTTCAGAGCTACAATGAGCAGCCAAACCTGTAGGGGGCAGTGTAACGAGAAGCATGAAGCCATCAGCCAATCAGAATCCTGGAAAAAACACACTGTCACGAATCGTGAGGTAAATATTCACTTTAGGTTCACATGGAGACAGCCTTTCTACATCTCTACTGTGGCCAGAGTTTTCAGGAATCATGGTTTGTGGTGACTCGCTGCTGTTTTATGTATAAATTCGAGGCCCAAACGCAGAGAAATATCACAGTTTTTGAAATACCCAGGTACGTGTGAACGTGGCCTCAGCGTCTGGCCGGTCACCAAACATCATATCATTTCACTGCTGTCTTTTCGTCGTTGCTCAGATCCTGTGTCAACGTAGCAGATTCATTAACAAAAATAAGAACATTTCCAAAACTATCCATTTACCAGCATGTAATTTATAATTTGCTGTTTTCTTCATCTAAGTAAGAGACCCTGAAGCTAATGTAGAAAGAGGTTAACTATTAAGAAGTCTCAGCACAGTTTCAGAGGCATATTTTTAACGTCACTACAGTTTCTCCTAGTCAGACTGTTGCTATGCTCATCTTCACCCGAGACGCTTCAATTCAATTATATTTCTATAGCAACAAATACAACACAGTCCTCTGACACAGAGCAAAACCAGACGATTCCACGGTGCTTTGTCTGGCGCGCTGCACCTTTTATCACAGTTTGCATGATTATTTCATACAGCTGATGGTCGCTGTGACCCCGTTCTCCAACTTGACAGGCGAAATGTGTCTCTTCCACTGCAGGCTTCCACAAATAAAGTCAAAGGTTTGACGCTGCGCACATCGGTTTGACAGCCAGTCGTCTTCTGTAAGAGTCCCACTGCCGTCGTCTCGCACCAGCTGTGACAGTCCTCTCACATTTATATCGCCTGGTGGACAGCCGGGCTCTGATCAGAACTCAAGTAAAGGCAACTGTATATGTTGGCAGTCTTTGGTTTCGCTTTTGGTTTTCCAGCTTCTTTTTCACCGGTTTGAAAAGCTAAAAAAGAAACTTTATATACGGCAGCTATGCCTCCTCAACTGTTTTACTATTCATTCTTTATTATAATATTATTCATTTTATTCTTTTTTTGAATCAGGCTCTGGTTCAGCGGTTCCCAACATTTTTATTAAAGGACCAACAACATTTTTATTGTTTTATTTTATATATATATATATATATATATATATATATATATATATA
>OMNM01038898.1:3910-19470 GCA_900302745.1 Parablennius parvicornis | reverse complement strand
CCGCCAAAACCAAAAAAAAAAAAAAAAAAAAAAAAAGAAGAAATAAAGAGAATTGAGGGCATTTTGGTTGCACACATGGGTTATTAGTGGTTATTCCTTAATCAGTTTTTTTTTCTTTAAGAAGTGAGATGAAAGTGGATGCATGTTGAGACGAAGAGAAGAGTTGCACCTCATGAGCCTTGAGGTAAACGAAGAAACAGACCCTGCTGCGCACTTAATTACAATTCAGGGTGAAAAAAAAAGAAGCTAACAACAAGAAGGATGAAGAAGGAAGTACGAGTAGGCTTTTTTTTTTTTTTTTTTAAGTTCAACAAAAGTTTTAGAAAAAAAAAAGACGAGGGGAGAAGTCATGGTATAGCTGGTGTTGGAAAAAAGAGAAGGAGAAATCTGCTGAGGCTTTGGAAAAAAGATAAAGAGGACTTCGGGTCTTCTGGGGAGTGGATGACCTTTCAGTTGGGAGCTGTGAGGAAAGTAAGAAGAAGGAGAGAGGTTTTCAGCGTTGGAAGAAGAAAAAGAAATGTGTGGGATTTTTCTTTTTTCTCATACTTCAGGAGGAAGGTGGCAACAGCTGGTGCAAAGAAAAGAGGTTCCTTAATGTATCTTTGCACTGTGATTCCACTAGTGAAGTAGTCGTTACCATCCACGCAATCAAGTTTTTGTTATGTCAAAGTTGAATATATGATGAATTCACATGGAACTTACCAGTTATACCAAATAATCAGGCTGCTGTCTGCATGTTAACTGTTTATGTTGTATTGCTTCTTATTTTCAATAGCTCTCAAAGCTGTTTCTTTCAAGAATAAAATGTGAGGCCAAGTTCTGCATCACGCTGAAGATACCATCACGGGAACATAGTGAAAAAACGCTTTGATTCAAACAAATCAAAGTATCCTAAAATGACGTATCTTCAGCAGAAGTCAATGGATGAATCAGTGGTTAGACTTTATTGGCAGTTCGGCTAATATGTCACAGAAACTCTGTCCATGCAAATAAAACTAAAGCGCAAGTGGCTATAATTACACTCGGCCAGCAGCTGCTCTGGAACCATCTGAGAATTTGTGCCAAAAAACTAAGCTGAGAGTGACTCACAGTCATATTATAGTGGGACTTGGTAGTTTAATAGTTGAGTCACCTGTGATAGCAAACCAATTTGGCCAACTGTTAATCACAAATGTCTGTATACTCGCTATTGTTAATGTTTGCAGTGTATTGTTTACTGCAAAACTACAGTTTTCAGCATTTCTGCCGTGTCCCTGTAAATGGACATACTTTTCAAAACGTTGCAGTGTAAACATGAACATTTTTTTAAACGAAAACACAAAAAATGATAAATTTTTACTTGAATCATCATGTAAACTGGGAGTGAAACTGACTGGTGATCTATCAGAGTGTACCGAGTACTGTTATAATATATGCTTTGCCCACATGAGTGAACTCGTTTATTTCATTATTCCATGTTAATAACTGAAAACTTTGTACATTTTGGAACAACAATTTTGAAGTAAGTAAGAAAGGGGATCAAATGAAACAAGAAGACCTTGTCTACTTATTATGCTATAGGTCATTTCTCAGTTATGTCTCATTTCAGTATTTGCAAGACATCCCTCAGACACAAAGTCATTTTTTCTTCCAATCTGATTGTTAAATGGTAAATTGACTTCTTCACTTATATAGCACTTTTCACTCCAATGGATCAATTTGGGATTCAATGTTTTGCTCAAGAACACTTAACATTTGAACCTGCAACCTTCAGACTGGGAGACATGCCAAGTTTAGAACTAATTCTGTCACACAAAAGACCCAGAATAATGCAAACTGCTTTCAAATAGCACTCAACTGCTTTAACTTAGGCAAAAAAATCAGGTAGAAACACATCGAAATGTGTCTAATATGCCAAACAAATGTGCTACTTTGGCCTTTTTTTCTTTTTTTTTTTAATCCTCCACATTCTTGTGATTGACACAACCGATGCAACCCAAACATAACCTGCAGAAGTGCTGGTGCATTATGCTACACAGCTAGCTCGTGCTACCTCAAGCTGTGAGCCTCAAGCAGAGATGAAAAGTGAGCCACAGACGTCTGGTGGGCTCGCTCCATGCTAAACTCCACATCCCACACCCACTGCCGCTTTAAGTGGTGCAATTTGCAGCTCCATCTGGAGCCACGTGGAGTTTCACGCAACTTTCTTTCTTTTTTTTTTTGTTCTTTTAACACATGTGCAGTAGTGCCGCATAGACAGTAAATAAGACTTTCATGTGTTTAAAAACTGGCTGTTTCCCTTTAAAGCTTCTTCGTTCACCTTTAGTTCACCTTGCTGTAGTAATCTAGAGTGAGACACATGACGTTACACGGATGAAGGATGGGCTTAGTTTAATAGAAGTGCTCAAAAACATGTGGCCTGCAGGAGCCACGGATTTAACAGACCGCAAACTAAGATAAAGATGTACAATGGAAAGTCAATTTGTGCATGTATGTGCTTGTCTGTGTGTGGGGGGGAAAGAGCAGAGAAGAAAAATGTGAATAATAGGGCAGAAACCTGACATGTTACTTGAATTTAAACAGTCTGATAGTGAGTGAGAGAGAGAGAGAGAGAGAGAGAGAGAGAGAGAGAGAGAGGGCCGAAACGCATCAGGCTAGAAACATCTATGGGATTGATTACCGTGTCTTGAAGCCAGCCTGAGCTCTAAGCTAACACCAGCTCTCCACAAGACAAACACCAGGCACTAATGAATAGATAATTGGATATAGATCCCATTAATATGAATGATGAAACAAGCGGCTGTGAAAACAAAAATAAATTGCCTTTACATTAGACTAACCATTTGTGGAAAACCCCATCCTCCTCCGTGTAGCCTAGGACTCTATTTGTCATGCGTCCGACGCCGCACGCGAGCACTTTGCTGCCAGCAGACGCGACTGTACTGAAGTAATATAAAACTGAGAAGTGATTTAGACTACAGCGGAATAGAAAAACGTGTTTTTCATGCAGTAGTTTCCAGAGAGAACAGCCTTGCCATTTGATATAAGTCCTACTGGCGATTGTTTGCTCGCCGGCAGGAGCATTTCAGACAACTCAGACCGCCTGAAGAATAAAGCTGTTTGAGGCCAAGTGTGTGTCTCTGTCTGTATGTGTTATGATGGCGGCCTGATGGGAGAGTGGGTGTTGTGATGGTTCATGATGGAAGAGGGAAAGGATGGTGTTTGTGGAAGAGCTACAGAGATTTTTTTTTTTTTCCCGAACTGTTACTCAAAGTGCTTACTACCTAGTTTAGAGCAAAACAAGTGTGTCTGCACTTCGCGGTGTCTGGTGTATTTGTAAAACTTTCTATTCTTGTTTATGTTGGACTTTTTTTTATGTTTGTAAGGGTGTTTATTTGTCTTTGTCCGAGTCTGTTTTGGTTTTACCTGGTTAAAGGTGTTGTCCAGCAGGTCGTTTTCAGCAGCGCGGCGGCTCTTGGAAGCATCAGGAGGACACTGCAAACATTTGAAACGCTCATTATCTTTATTGAACACGAAAACAGCTGTTAAGTTGCTGTCTCTCTTAATATTAATGACAAAAGCAAGACAGACTGCAAATTCTGTTCTTCCAAATTATCAAGAGGAGGTGAAAGATAGTTTGTACAACTCCAGCAACTTAATCACCAGTGGCATTTGGACCAGAACAGTTAGCGTTGCATTGACGCAAGAGGCTGTGTGGAGATTGTTTGTGGCAACGAAGAGTCGACTATGAATTATGTTTAATGGCATTTACGCATATCGGTATTCGGTATACGCAAGTAGCGAAAGGTTAGTACTCATTTTTGCCCTTTAAAGAAAGTGGTAGTGATGCATTCCGAGTTATGAGTGAAGCAAAAAAGTGCTGCTTCGAACATATCACTCCTCTTCCCGCAGTGTGCAGCGCTAAATTCATCTGATAAATTGTTATTCTTTACTGTAAAGTACAGAACACACAAAAAAGCCAGAAGCAAGTCAAATAAGTCTGATGTGCAGACGTCACACAAAATAGTTCTCCTTTGTCTTGTGTTGCAGGAGGCTGCAGCCTTCATGAGTGTGCCAGCCTCCTCCACTTCTCATTTCAAATGTAAACGCAGCTGGAAGGAAGCCCCGCAGCACACAAGCCTTGAGCAAAAGAGAAGAGGTTTCCGCCTTCAAGCCCGCTAATCAATTTTACAGCGTGCAGTCCCTCTTGCAGAGGACCTCTCGCTCTCCCAACTTCTGAAGGAGCTCCTCGCCATGTTTGTATCCCTGTATAACGTGTTTGTGAGGCTGGCCCTGCAGAATCCTGAGAGAAAAAAGCCAGCCGAGCACAGAAATACCTCCAGTTTAAAAATAAACTGAGGAACAGCTTGTTTGCGATTCTTCGCATACCTGAACTTTCATTCCTCAACACACTGGTCCAATGAATCTGTTTTCTATTTCGTGATGTCTCAAGCTAAGAAAAATACTGGGAAATAAGTAAAATAAATGGAATAACGGGAACAATGCGTTTCAAAAGCTGCAAGGAGGAGCACAAACAATATCAGCAAGATGCAAATTATGTGGCATAAGTGGATGCAATTTAATGACCCCCACGCCCTATTTTATTCTTATACAATAAATGAGGTAATAAACAAAGTCTGATGAATATTTGATAACTATCACTATAAAACAAGCCAAACAAACAAGGTCTCCTTCTGCATAGGAAAACATAGGGGGAGGACCAAGCATTATAAAGACTAAGGACTACCTGATGAACCAGAGTTTTCAGAGCAATTTTAGTTTAATTTGAACATGCAGTCAGTTTCAAACCAATTTAATGTGATTTAGATGTTGAATTTGAATAATCAGGGTTTGTTTAAAGTTCATGTAATATAATTTAAAGCAGGGGTGTCAAACATAAGGACTGTGGGCCAAAACCACCAAGTAAATTGTACATATTCAAAAGAAAACAGTGTTTTTGGTATTTTTTTACATATTTTTTAAGAGTAGCAGACACGATGCAACACTGAGACTCGAGCTGAGATATCGCTGACGCTGCCACGAAAGCCTCGTCGCTATCAAACTAGCCTCATGTAATGCTAAGCCATGCTATCAGGTTTTTAAAAACATGCATAATGCAGTAGCTATAGCAGAGGATTTCTGAACATTTCCCTGTATCGCATACCTGAAGGCTTCATTGTAATTGGCTTTATGTCCAGATTTCAATCATTTTCTTTCGTGATTGTTTGGGTTTGTAAACATGTCGACATTTTCATCACATATTCTCCACCACGACAAAATAAAACTGAATATTATTGCGGGACTATACTTACTCTATACTAAGAAGTTGCTCCAAATTTGGATAATTTAGGAAAGTAGCCTCTTTTTTCTTTTTTTATACGACGCTTGAGCTCTGACATTTTAGAATCTACAGCAGAAGTATTTCCCTCTCTCAAACCCTCCAGGTTCGAGACAGGTCTGAGACTAATAATTTGGGATGGCAAAGGGGGCCAAGGTGGTTAAGGCAGGTGCACTTTGAGGTGGCTTTAGAGGTAAGCCCCTTGTTGGAGAATGTCAACATTACTAAAGGATCCTTGAGGAAGTGGGTGAATCCCTTGTTGGGCGGCGGGCTGTGGCCGAGCAGCCACTCTGATGCTGTTCAATCAACAGTTCAAGCTTTTTTTTTTTTTTTTTTTTTTCTCAGCAGATATATAAGGATTCTCAGGCAGTGCTGAAGCTCTAAAAGCTCAAGAAAACTACATTTTTGTTCATCTTGAGATAAAGAAAAAAAAAAAAAACCCAAACACTTATCCATTCAAATACAAATGACAAAACTTTAAAAGAATAACACATAAGTTTGTTATTTGCAAAAAGCAAATGCATTGCAAATGTGTCACTTGATTTTTGAACAAACTCACTTTTTTTTTTTTTTTTTTGGCATAACAATTTGGACGCCTCAATCCAGTCTCGTAACAATTTAGTTTATGCTTATTGGAGAGTGTGAGAAATGAACCTCAGTATGTCAGTCTAGTTTTCATCCAAGTTGAGATTTTGATCTGGCAGCTTGGGAGCTTCTTTTATAAGCTTAATTTTGCTTGATTTACGAAGACAAAATGAATGTTAGACCCACAAATTGCTCATATAACTGTGCAAACAGCCGTAAGTAGCAAAAATGTAGAGCTATCTGGCAAACGTGTCATTTGTCGTGCATGCACAGCTGATGGATGATTATGATCAAACTCATTTCATGTCCTGGCATACCATGCAACATATGCAAGGTAGCAGTCCGGTATGATACTGGGAGAAAATTGACGTTAATTGCACATGTTCTCACTTTTTTTCTATCGCCATCTAATTGCGAGTTATCAAAGGTACATCGGGGCTTCATGAGATTAAAGGATTAAAACTAAAATCTGAGATATTTTGGACATCTTTCATTATTACTTGTTGTATACCAATACTTTTCAATGATTATCCAATCCCATTGCCACAGTCTCAGTATTTACTACTTAATATTAGGTGCTTGGCAGGTCATTTAATATAAGAATTATTGCCACATTCCTCTTATTAAGTCAGATTTGACAACTTATATAGTTTCATGATTGTCTTTTATATACATGTATATAAAATGTACAAAAAATAGAACAAGAAGAATATTTTTTTTCTCCTGCAGTATTGTGCTTCAATGCAATGTTTTTAAAATTACAATATAAGGTAACAAGGTTTTACCTCAGTGTCAGTCCAACTGGTAGAGAGCAAGAAAGTCTGAATCCAACTGCAAACCTTTATCCCTTTAGATTTCATGTACTTATCCAGGAATTAACAATATCATAGTATAACTATATGTTTCATACTGGAGCTAAAACTAATGAAAAAAGACCAGAATTGAATATACTGCAACAGTAATGACTGAGCACTTTAAAATACATTTTGAAGATACAATAGTCGTAAATAGTAGTAGTAAGCTTTCAGCCATGAAACTTGATCTTCTCACCTCACTCAAGACTCCAGATAACATTCAATAATTTTCAATGTCAACATAAGGTGAGATGATGAAGGAAAGAATTTGATCTATCCTCAATATTGAGCCAACATCTGCAGTTTCACACAAAGTAGTCTTGATTTGAGTCTCACCCGTGCCCCTGGTATCTCACAGCAGGCCTCCTGCATGGCAAGCGCAGGGTCACAATACAGCATCACCTGCTGAATGTCGATCTGCAAAGGAGAGAAATACCGTTCATTTTTCTTTCATAAAATAAAAGATTCTGTAGATCTGCTTCAGTTATTTTATAGTGTATATATAGTTTAAACAGGTCAATAAACAAAGTTGATACACGATAATTTCTCATTAATATAAAACATGACGAAATCGCTGTCAGGTGCCTACGTGCGCGCATGCTTGCTTCCTTTCATTAACAAAAGACCTGTGCTGCTTTCTAACCAGGCCAGTTAACAGATGATCAAACTAAGTGCCCAGATTACGGGACCTATTTGTCATTAATAGTCCCAACACAGTACACACATATACTCTCTGGTAGTCTGCTTACTTATTTATTTATTTTCTTAATGAAGACTCAATGAAATTGCCTCAAAGAAAACAGCACTTCAGGGGCAAAGCCTTTGGTCTCAAGCACACACGCAAACACACAAGCATGAACATGCGACTCCACATCATGTAGCGAATGAATTATTCTCCAAAAACATTTCATTCTATCATTTCAGATGGATAAATGCATCTCGAGGGTGTATGGAAAGAAAATAAGTAATTGAAATTCCATATGCCGAGGCTATGCTAAATTACGCAATAACACGGTGGCTCAAAAGGGAAATCCAGCTCATCTGAAACACTTCAAAAGGGGTTTGTTCTTCACACAGGGAAACACTAAAGGTCACCATATGTTCAAATGGTAACTTTAGATGACATTTACATTGCAAAGCTTTATCTTGATCAAAGCTTCTTTAACAGTCAAGACAGAGCAGTCACATACTGCATATTTAATCAAATTTCACAGAAGCCGAACCATTTCCTTCTTGTATCCCCAGATCTCTATTGATGCCTACCTTTTTTTTTTTTTTTTTTCCCCGAAGCATGAAATAGTCTGACGTTTACTGCAATGCCCACAGGTTATAAGGAACTTTAGGCCTCACTTTCATTTTGGATCAAATGGTTCAGGGAAAGAAAGAAAAAAAAAAAGAAGCTACGATTAAGAGAATATCTTTCCTGGCATTACACTTACTCTTGCTTTCACGGTTGCTACAGGTCTGTTTCTGACCACTCTAACTCATTGACCGCTGCACACATTGCACTGCTTTGCAAAAGAAATCACAAGGCCCTCAAGAACCCCATGGTAAACAAGACCCATCCGTCCTCTTTTTTTCTTTTTTTCTTGCATATTAACAATGTTTATCTGGATGTTTTGCTTTAATAAAACTCTTAGTTACATTACTGATATTTTGATTGCCTTAAGAGTCAGAGCACAGCCCAACATCCAAAGAGAGGTCTCCTATCTTTTTTTTTTTTCTATTAATTTCCTCATGGTGAGTCATAATATGCTCTGTGTGCCCCTGAGAGAAAGAGAAAGCTTGCTACTAAAAAATCTTAATGAAATTGAGGGCATATTTTAGCTTTTCACTTTATAAAAAACTTTTGAACTTTTTTTTAAAGAATGTTAACTGTATTTAAATAATTTTTTAGGACTTTATTTTGGTTTGTATTGTTGTTTTCCTTTCACTGGTATGCAGATTAGATGATAAAAAAAACAACACTTTCAGGATGCAAGATTATGCAGTTACCCCAGCAATTTTTTTTAGTTTTCTTAATAAGAAAAATAATGGTTAACTGATTAGACATTATGAGAGACTAACAAAAAATAAGACAAAGAAGAGATGAAAGAAGAAAAAGATAGATGAGATTAAATGAGACAACATGAGAAAAGATGAGTCAAGATGAGATGAAACAAGAGTAGATGAAATAAGCTAAAACAGGATGAGAAGAGATGAGATAGAATACAATGAAATTAGATGAGATAAACAGGATGGAATGACCTGAAACAAAATTAGAATAGACCAGATAAGTCAGGATGAGGTAAAACAGAAATGAGAAGAAATGGATAAAGCAAAAAAAAAAGCATGTAACATGAGATAAGATCAAACAGGATGAGAGACAATAAAGCTTCAGTGATCCCAAATTGTGGCAATTCCCTCCTCAGAATATATTATACTGATCTATAAAATATGCATTTGTTATTTCCGTGTTATAGATGTTTTATTCTATTGTACATTCTGAACATCAACATATAATAACTGCCATACTTGTGCAGGTCCAGCGTCTGAAGCCCGGATACCCAGCAGCGAGTGTCCGTCAGTTGTGAGAGCTCCACGGGGCTCCAGGGGCTTGGTCTCGATGGAATTGCAGTCCACATGGAGCGAGGCGACTCCGTGTTGCACGCTGAGGGCCAACTTGTGCCAGCGCAGGTCCATCAGGGCTTCCACGCCCTCCCCATTGAAAACGCAGCTGACAAGGTCTTCTGCGTGGTCAGCCGATTTGGCCCGGAGGGACAAAGTGCCATCAGGGCCATTCAGATCTAGAGAGAGCTGGGATTTCAATAAAAGGAAGAAAAAAAAAGGAGAGTAAAATAATGAGAAAAGTGTTTTTGCAGGACTGGAGATACAACACTGTCATCAGATAAATTTAATGTATTACACATTGTCTAGTTGTCAGCGGATTCAACAAAGAGTAATATGTATTTGTGGCAAACAACCAACAAAGCTGTAGAACACAGTAGTGAAGATGAGGTAAAGAGGAAGACATATTAATTACACACACAAGCTGTACAGCCAATCAATCACTCCTAATGAGGCAGCTTGGCCTCCATCCATCATACACATTGAGTATTTAAATCTAGCCACAGACTTGCAGTGATTATCGGGACTCTGAGGGACTCCAGTGCTTCATCATGGAACACACATGAATAACAATGAAGGTGAATGAAAGAGGAGAAGCCGGAGATGATCGAGGGCAGAGCGACAAAGAGACAGTGAGCGAGGGGAGAGGGACGGGAGAGAGGAGCGCGGGATGAAATATAGGAGGGGACAAAAGGCATATGGAATGAAAGGGGGAGGGAGAGAATTGAAAAGATGTCACAGGAGAAACGAAAATCGAAAGGGAAAGTGGATGACGACGCAAAAGAGAGATGAGAAGACGGCGCAGAGACAAAAAGTGGGATGAATAAAAAAGGTGGAGAAAATAAAGAGGGAGAACACAGGAGGGAGTGCAGAGAGAGAGAGAGAGTTCGCGTTAGCTGAGGAAGCACGGCTACACCTGTGGGTATCCCTGCTGATCGGTTATCTGAAATAGGTAGACGGTGTTCCTCAGGGCGGCCTTCTTCAACGCCAGGGTGAAGATCAGGGCAAACTCCTCAGGTAGGCCGTCAGGGAACACCTGACTGGAAAACAGAGGTTCAGAAAGGTCAGAAATACACAAAAACTAAACTAAAAACAGGTAAACATTCATCGGGGAACTTCCACAACTCAATGCAGGTGGATCTCAGCTTCTTCCATCATGTCAAAATATAGAATCTATAACAGGAAATTTAAAGCAACGTTGGATACACTTTCAAGCGAATAGTTTTAGTTGTTTTGGGAGGACGATAGAAAACGAGGTTGGAGAGAAAGAAGAACAGAATTCTTTACTAACTGAGGAGAAAATATTAGAGTATCTGCAGTTATGAGGACAAGAAAGAACTTTATATGATACAGCAAGTTCCTGCTGAGTATATGTTCAAAATTAACATTATTTTAGTTCTGTGGTTATAATTCATCTTACTTAATGCAAATGGTTCATTAACTAATCACACAGTAACACGTCAATGTACCTTGTAGACATGGTGAGAATGAGCTGCTGAAGTGCAAAAAAAAAAAAAAGCTAACTTGATTTACTCGACTTTAATTGTCACATGATTGTTCTTGCGAAACAGGCTGACCTGAATATTTCAGATATTTCAGTTGATCTACTGAAATCTTTAGCCAAACGTGAGAGTAAAAAAGTGAGTGACAGTCAGTGGCCCAAAAATGTGTTGTTGATGCCAGAGATTGGAGTAGAACGTCTCGACTTGTTTCAGATAATAGAAAGGCAACACTAACTTAAGTAGCCACCCATCACAACCAGGGTATGCAGAAGACCGTCTCTGATCACACAACATAAGGAACATTAAAACTGAGTGGTTAGAGCAGCTGAAGGCCACGCCTGGTGTTACCTCAATACCTCAACATGAACAACCTGTCTGCAGTCTACCCAGTTCTAGCGAGGTGTGTTTAATTAAGTGGCTGGTGAGCGTGTACATAGCATTAATGAAAGGCTGAGCCACATTGGCAAGTAAAATAAAGACATATCATTTTCCTTTGCTTATGACACCTCACCTTGAAACAATTTATCATTTAATCAATGAGACAATCGTAAGACAAATAGCAGACAGCTGGGTTTTTTTTTTTTTTTTTTGCTTTTGTCATTATTCTTTATCATGTGAATATGAATTTATAAATGTGTAAATTGAGTAAAGACAATTTTTTTTTAATTTCATAGTCTTAACAATACGTGCTGGCTACAACTAGTGGAACCCATAAATCTCAACAGAAACAGAAAATGTTACTAAGACATGTTTATTGGCAAAAATTGATAATCGAGTCGGTTCCAAGAAACAAAAAGTCATAAATCAGACTCAACAGTGCTTCGCTTGAAAAAAAAAAAAAAAAACACCCCTCATATAAATTTCTGAAGAATTGTTTGAGCAGGGGCGTAGTGGAGGTGTTGTGGGAAGCTGGATAGAGGACAGATTCTTTGACAGGATGGTTTTTGTTTCTTTAAAAAAAAAAAAAAAAAAAAAAAAAACAATGATGAAGACAAAACAAATGAGAGCAGCTGAAAAGCTTTTGTGAAAAAAAACCCCACAACATCCAAGGGCAACAAAGTAATCAACGAAGACCTTGCAATCCCAGTTTCAGTTGTCGATTTAAGTCAAAATGGCTTTTCAGTAATTAAACTGCTCAGATGCATCCTGGTGGGAAGTGTGTGTGAAGACAACCACATGTAATAACGTTCAAGCCTAAACAGGATAAAAGGGCTGCTTTCAGTCTTTACCACACAGAAAATGCAAAACCAGCCAAAAGAAAAGCCACACAATAAAAAAAAAAAAAAAAAAAAATGATATTACTTAACACTACCAAAGAAAAATCAGTTGTCTGGCTGGTCATGCTACTTAGAAAAGGAAGTGACTTGTACATCAAAATACATTCATACCATCTGGGACCCCTAGATGGCACTGTATTACAACAGAATTTTGCATATACAGCAGAAAATGTAAAGGATAATAAAGGATTTGGCGTCTTTGAGAAACCTTTGATGGAAAGTAGAGATGCTATTGCGCTGAGAAACATTTTCACAGATGGGTTTTCCAACAGCAAACTGCTATCGTTCAAACAATTTCAGGTGAAAATGAAAAAGGAAAGCTTTTGTTGTTTTTTGAGTATTAGTTTACATAACAACGGTGCTCAAAGCCACTGAAAAGGCAACTTTTTATGACTCATCTCTGTGGAAACAGGGTAAAACTAGAAAGAAAAGCACTTCGAGAGGGCAGACCTCTGCCAAATGGCGTTTCAAAGATTAAAATTTCCCAGCTTCAAAGTGCCTCCATGTCATTATTTTGGATCGGATTCAGACGAAATTTGGCACCATTCAGGGCAATGATCCTCCAAATATACATGTCAAATTTCAAGACAATCTAAACTAAATTCTATGAGTTGTGATTTTTGAAACTCGTAAATGGGGTTTCCGATGTTAACTTTCAGAATTTTTCGTGACCTTGATCTGGATCCGATCCGGATGAAATTCTGCACCCTAATAGATACGACCATCCTACAGATCACAGAATTTTTATAAGTCAATGAGATATCATCTCCGAGAGGTATGGTTTTTGAAAATGGCTCAATGGTAAGTAAAGGGAAAAAAAACAGGATTTTTGACTTTTTTTATATCCAGATGGTTATCTGGATCACTCTCAAAATTTAATGGAATCTAAGTTGGGTCAAGACACATCTTCTGGATTTTCTTTAGGAAGATCCCGTCAGGAGTATTTGCATAATCCTGCTAACAAACAGACAGACAGACAGACAAACCCTGGCAAAAACAGAACCTCCATGGCAGAGGTAATAAATCTATTTAGAAACGCTGATACTGTGCACATGCAACACAGTCGTAGTAAATAGTTCTGCTACACTTGCGTGAGCTGATTGACTATGAACTGGAACGTGACAGTTATAGTTGAGTAACCCGTAATAGCAGTCCAACTCGGCCTGTCCGTTATTTACATATTGGAAATCCTTCACTCCAGAACAATCTGATTAATTTAGCAAAATTATAACATTTTTTTTAGACTTATCCTGTTATTACCATAACCAAATTCTGTGATTATAAATTATCACGATTCAAGCAGTGATATTATATTGGTATACAGCCAGACTTTTTATGCATTATAGTCAGATACCAGAGAGATATGCTTACATTTACTTTGCCTTGAAACACAATCAGATACCTTCTGACTTCATCTAACTTTCCTTCGTCTCCTGATGAGAACAGTGACAAAGCCCTCCTGAGTATATTTGTGTGTTTCCACACAGCATTTTCCTCTGTGAGCATTTTAATATTCTATTTGTGTGTTTGTGTGTGTATCTTTTCTACGCTTCTTTCGCCCTCCTCCCACATTTTGTGACTGCGGCCAGCAGTGCATTGAGAAGCCCGTGTGCGTAACCCCCTGGCATTAATTTTCATAGCAGATACAGTCCGGCAAGCCTCATCCCTCAGTTTTCGGTCAAGGGCATCTAAGCACACAAACACACTGTGCGCCTCGCAAACATTCTCTCCACGCCGAAGTGTGTAGATGCGTTGCGAGATGAAGGGTTCACAAACAAGCTGAGTGAAATGCATGCTCACTGAGATGGTAAACACTTTGAAATATTCTCTACAGCTCGATTTCTTTCACTCTCTCTCCCTCTCTCTTTTCTGTCTTTGTTTGCACGCACACTGACACACACATACACACACATACACAGAGAATTGTTGATGCTGGCAGCTGGTTTCCCACTCCTAGAAGTGGGGTGACAGTGATTTATGACTGAGGGAAGATCCAAGGGAAAGCATCCAACTACAGGACGTCAAAACAAAGAGAGGATGAGTGGGAGAAGAAGGTGAGGAAGGGAAAACATGAAGAGAGGGAGAAGGAATGATGAAGAGAGACCGGGAGCAAAAGAAAACTACAGTGAGTTCAGAATATTCTTGATTTGATTTGATAAAATAAAGAGGAAATCAAATATTGCGGATCTGATGGGGGAAAGGGGAAGTGTTTGAAGAAAGAGTACAGGAACAGAGAGAACGGGAAGAGGGAACAATACTGAAAACTAAGTTGTATTGTTGTCGATTAGTGACATGAGCCACAGGGCGCAGAGCCACTCACACAAACTGTTGACTTGTAAGCTGAAAGTGCTGAACCTTGGCCTATTACATTCAGGCTCTTTGAGAAAAAGAAAAAAATATATACGTATACACTCCAGACTCACCAATACACAAGATAGACACATGCACAGAAACATGCAATGGAAAGATAAATCACTCCGTATGGACCAGACTGATTCAGATCCAGCCGCTCTCAACTCAGAAAGTTTACTTCGGCTTTTCTTGTAAAAAAAAAAAAAAAAAAAAAAGGTCAGAGAAAAGCCAGGGAGGCACAAGGGGGAGAGGGGAGGAAATCTAATGCTGAAAAAGCAACTCTCTACTTCAAGATGAGAATATCACCTGGAGAGGTATACATGCACCCTTACGGTGGGTTGTAACTGCACGAGAATTGATTGCATTCAGTGGAGAGGACCCTCCATCCCTAAATGCATTACACACAAGTAACCAAAAGGAATTTCAAACAGCCAGAACCCCTGACACATAAAAAGAATGCGCCGAGTTTCAAGCTACGGTGGACGAATGCTGTTCCAGCTTGTAACTCTTTCCCGATGGCTAGCCTTGATATTTGTATTTAAAAGCATACACAACTTCAGGAAGAAAAAGCACACTCCCGCCAGAAGCACATACCTTGCAACTATTATCAAAAAAATATACACTTTTGGATATGAGAATGTTCTATATGGCTGATGGAGCTCAGCTATGGTTCATATCGCTGTTGAATGCATTGACCAAAGTCTTTCTGAAGCCCAAAGCGGAATTTAATTCACTTGTCAAGTCCAAGGTAAAGGGACCGCAATAAAGATTAATGGTCTACATCTATTCTCGCGGCTCTGTGAGGCCGTTCTCAGGCACAGCGGAGATTTGACTGCATGTCAGTGTGCTGAAATACCTGATAATGGAACATATATACAGATATATACACTTTTTTTTTTTTATTTCAACATGCAAACACTCGCAAAAATACCAAAATGCAAGTTAAGAATGCGGAATCACATGGATCACTTACATAATCCACAAAAAACAAGATTTGAACTTCACGGCCATCTGACGATTCAGACTTTTCAACCCCCCCCCCAAAAAAATCACAAATGCTTTCTTG
>OMNM01038896.1:23196-33201 GCA_900302745.1 Parablennius parvicornis | reverse complement strand
GAGGGCCGCACCACGGGGTCCAGGGTCCAGCACTGCTTCATCAGGTCGTAGACCACAGGCGGGCAGCCGTCCGGGGCATCCATCTTGTACCCCTTCTCCACCCGGGGAACCACCTCTTTCAACGGCTGAAACACACACACACACACACACGCACACACCGAGGCCGACGTCAGATCCTCTGCCTCAACATGCCAGGGAAAGGTTACTCCGCACCACAAACAACCAAACGTGGACATGGACACGAGTAATAAAGCGTGCAGAAATAATTAAACCCACATTTTCCGGAACATTTTAAGTCACATTTCATCACCTGCTTCAGTGGTTTAATGGCACAAATCTAATTATTCTGAGGTCAGCGTTGAGAGGAGCACACAGGAAAATAAATAAATAAACAAACAAAGCAGCGGTCCCTGCAGTAAATCCTGCCATCTGCTGGTCTACCTCAGAGAGACAGAGAAAGCTGCTGATGATACTTACAATTCTAGGGTAAGGCACACGCCCAAAGGAGTAGATCTCCCACAGTAAGATGCCATAACTCCATACGTCCGACTTGGTGGAAAACCGCTGTCAGACAGAAAGAGAGCAGCAGGGTCTGACATGAGCAGTCGAGTGCATAAAAAAAAAAAAAAAAATTGTCTAAATACAAGACGAGCCCCATTTACAAGCCTGAAAGGAAAAAATCTTTTTTTTTTTTTTTTTAATGAAAACAAATTGAATTTCCTGAATTAAAGGCAATTAAATAAAACTTGGAATTAAACAGTTTTTTTCATTAATGAACACTACTAATGTGATACAGACACATGCACATGCATAACGGAGCCACTTCTCAGATGTATCTTCATTATATACAATCCACAACCTTCAGTGTTCCTCATACAGTTCTGCCGCCTGATTTCACTCCAGCTAATAACCAATAAGTCAAAACTACAATTTCTGTGGCCTTTGAGCCAACATCCCCCTAATTTGTTTTCAAGGTGCAGGCATGAAGGTTTTAAACCCAAAATAGAAACACTTCAACCACGAGGTTTATTTGAGTTACTGACAAAACAAAGAAACATTTGTTACACGAGTTACTGCAAATCAAAAACTAGGGTAAAAAAAAAAAAAAATTCATCTCTTTGAAATGATGCAGCTCTAAGCCTTCACAACACATTGGGAAATATGTTGACATGACCTTAGCCAAGTTTTGTTTGATTTGTTGTTGATCTGATTTGTTCTGCCTCCTGATTGAGGATCCATAGTTTTTAAAGGTTTTATTATGTACATGTGTTTTCATGGGGGAAATTAACTTTACCCACTTGAACACAGATCTAGTCTTGTATTCACTCCATTACAAAGTGGAATTTCTAAGTTGAAAGAAAGAAGTTTTCATGTATGTTACCAGGTTGGATTTGTAGTTCAGCTGGTTTTAGTCGACCTGAGCCCATTCAAACCTGAATATAAGACCACAAAATAAAGGACTCTGTGGTTCCTCCAGGTCAATCTGACATTTTGATCACCCTTTCAAATCCTTCATAAAGAATTGCTATTGGTCAGCCTTTGATTGGACCTTCTTTGGGTTGAGACATTGGAGCGTGGAGATGATCAGCAGGTGCCACAGCTGGTGGAGGAGGTTGTTTGGAAATCTGCCTTCAGCTCCTCATTACCGTGGTGCCTCATGCTCCTCTGGATTCTCTGCAGGGTTCAGGTCAGGTCGACTCTGCAGCTCAATCAAAGATTTAAAACTCTGCCTCCACTCTCAGACTAGTGATTGAAAAATGGATTGCAAAACTAATTGTACTGTGTTAAGAGACGTTCAGAGCACTGCTCCGGATCTTTTTAGAGTGCACGTTGTAACCCTGCCTTCTTTGAAACGGCCAGGGTTGGACTTGTAGTGTGGAGCTGTATGTCTCTGCTGTCTCTTCATGCTCGGACCTCAGTCTTCTGCTTGTGCGGCTAGTTTTCCTCATTTAATTGGCTTCGCTTCACAGTTTTCTTCATCCTTGCTGATGGTTTGTCTCATACTGAGCTTGACCCAGAGATTTGTAAGCTTTATATTGCAGAAAACAATGGCAATATAGAAGAGAATATCATAGTTTGATGGTGTTCTGATTGATTGCGTGATGGAAAAATTGCCACATAGCTTTGATACATTCAACAACAACATTTTGTGCCCTACTAAATGCATTGATGGATTACCATGGCGGTATTTCCACTTCCTGAGAACTCAACCGCATCAATGTTTGTTGGGAAGCAGACCGACTTTCTTTTTCCAGAGGTCTTGGTTCACACATTTGACGGAAACCAAGTTAGGAAGTCAGATCATGTACGAACGCACAAACACTACAAAAAAGAAGAAAAAAAGAAGAAGCCTGCTTTCTACTCTACCCTCCCTCCTCCCCTCACCTTCTCTCTTAGCGCTTCGGGGGAAGTCCACTTGACGGGCAGCTTGGCAGTGTCCTGTATGGAGGAGGCTTCCTTGGTGAGGCCGAAGTCGCTGACCTTGGCAATGTTGTCGTCGGAAACCAGCACGTTGCGAGCGGCGAGGTCTCTGTGGACGAAGTTGTTGGCCTCGAGGTACTCCATGGCTTCACACACATCACTGATACAGAGACATGAGGTGAGTAGTCGGGTGAGTAACAACAACTCATAGGTGACCATTAACTCCAAAAAGTACACCGGGGTGTGTGTGTGTGTGTTCATCACTACAGTAATCTGCTCTTGTAAGAACAAATCAAAAGAGTAAAAAAAGTACACTATAAAGACTATAATTATCTCTAAAGAACCGTATTACACTTGATAATTACTCAAATAACAATACATCATCTTTACTTGCTTAATGATCATGTGATTGTGCTTTAGTTTAGTCAAGCATTACGTGACTCAGTCCAGCATTACATGACTCATGCTTAAAATTAAGCACAAATCATTGTGGATTATTGTATTATTGCTTCAAGATCTGATGTTTGATGTGGGTTTTATTGCTCCATTCACAGTAACTTGTGCTGGATGACGAAATGAAGTATTAGATTTTAGAGAAGTAAAGACTTCAAAAGCCTCAACTCGCAGATAAAGCGATCATTTATCAAGGCAAACATCCCGCGCAGTGGCTCCTCGAGAAAACAAGCGGATCCTTTATACTCGCAGTCACGTCTGTGACACACTTCTTTTGAAGTTTGGCTGAAATCCTGACATCTAAAGCGGCCTCATTTCAGTTCTGCACCTCGAGCTGCGCCGATCAAACACCTTCCCTTTTGTGCAAATCTAATAAACCTGCGAAACAAAGGTGGAAAAGGACTCACAGAGAGAACTTGAGTAAGCAGTCGCCACCGAGAACGGTCCTTCCTCTGGAGCGCAGGTAATCCACTAGGCTGCCCTGTGGAGAGGTTGATTGAGAAACTTTACATCGCTCAGTTCAGCCACGTTTTTAGCTGAGCTGAGAAAAAAAAAAAAACCTCTCTCCCTGGAGGGATAGTAATCCTCGACAAGTTAAACATGGCGAAAACAAATACCAAGGCGTGTTTGGCTTCCAGGAAATACTGTGAAAAAAGAAAATGTTAAGCGCCGGAGCTTTACATTTTCACAAACATTCACATGAGATATGTAGCAGTTTGATTTCAAACATTCGGGTTATATTATTTCATTCATAAATAGTGTAATAAGCTTTCTTATGTTCCCTCTAAGATACAACATTTAAAGAGATGTTTTCTGTTGGCGCCTTTTGGTGCACATCTTCACCACCCTCAACACCAGGACGAGGAAAACCTATTCAAAGCCTTCTGCTTAACAAATACAAACCTCCACACACAATCTGAGAAGTCTCTGTTGCTATTTGTTGTAGAGTTTGCGTGTGGTATGAAATGCTAAGGGTTTAGTCGTCTCAAGTCTTTCGTTCCTAAAACATAAATCTTGCAGAGAACAGATGAGGTATCCTGATCACATGTTTTTTCTGTTACACAGTTACTTTGAATGTACTTTATTTGTTCCAAGTGCACTCCTGCCTGATTTTATGTCATTTATACCAACATATTCTTTTGAGTTGTTTGAGTCTGATTAGATGATTATTTTTATTCGGTTCATGGCAGAACCTTCACTTTGCCTGAGGGATCCTTGTTTGTAAATGATTTATAGTTCAAATTAAGGTGCAAAGGTCCTATTTTGCATGGGGAGATTAAAATCAGAATTTTAAAGTACTGTAATTGCTTTTATTGCAAAAAAAAAAAGATAAAGAAAAAAGGCCTCACACTCTCAAAATAGCTTAGATTTTATGCCCTTCACACGTATGTTCATTGCTACTTGTGCACTATAACAGTGTTATCCAATTCTGGTCACGGAGAGCTGCTGCCTTCACCATTTTTAGTTTTCCCAATTGAAACACACCTATTTGAAATATCCTATCCTGTGACTTCAGTGTGACACATTTCACTACACAAACATGTTATCCTCTATGTCATCTACATACACCAGTGGTCGCTCACAGCAGAATGTTTGTGGTGCAACATTTTATCTCATTGGGAATGTGCTGTGTTTTGCTGGTGTCGTTTTGATTACTACCATCATTTTCAGCAGCTATGGCCTTTGGTTGTTAGTACCTGTGGAAGTAGACAGTGTTCACAATATGATACTTCTATCTATTGTCACAGTTGCATGTCTATTGTCCTCGAAGGCCAAAGTCACAATGTATAGCCATGTATATAAGATTTTAACTTTGTGTACATTTACACTTAGCTGCAGTTGTATGACAGGTTAACTATTAAAGAAGTTATGCTGTGAGACTTGCAATCTTAATTTTCTGAAGTATAGGCTTTCTTCCCTTACAAACAAATTAGACATACATTGATTGGCGTCTTTTCGTAACCGCGTGCAGCTGCTGTTGGCATTTTTCAAAGCACGCTACAAATCTATTGGATTCAGGATTTTATGTTCAAGGGGAAAAAGTGGACAAACCAGTGCGACTAACCTTGGCCATGTATTCTGTAACAATGTAGAGACTGCCCCTCTCCTCAACAATTACTCCGAGCAACTGCACCAGGTTGTTGTGTCTCAGTTGCCTGTGAAAACAGACAACAATTAGAATGCAGAGGAATCAAAACACACCTTCCTCTCCCGCTCCGACACACAACGGAATAAAGACAAATAAATATTAAAAAGCAGCTGCCGACAGGCTGAGAATTCACATGTCCTGTGAAGGCGGCAATATATTTAACAGGTGGTTTGAAGGTCGACGGCTGCAGTTGGAGCTTACGTCATGACAGAGGCTTCAGCGATAAAAGCCTGCGCTGTGGCATCGTTTTTGATGCACTTGACCGCCACCTTGGTCCCTCTGTAGTCTCCAACCATCACATCTGACAAGGACACACACGCACACGCACACACAGACCAAGTTTTATTCCCTTCAAGTTTTAGTAGGCACTTTAAAATGACCTTGAATGCTGTGATTACAGCTCTGATGTAGAGGAGATGAAAGAAAGATACCTCCAAACTCCCCTTTGCCGATGGTCTGGAGGAGTTTGAGCTCCTTTCTGTTCAGGGCCCAGCCGCCTATATGGGGAGAAAAGATCGACAAGTGTAAGTCTAACGAACACGTAATGATCTGACGATGAGGAAATAAATCAAAATGAATTGATCATGATTATCAATTAAAAATTATGTTTGACATTCACGTCAGCTTCTTTTTTTTTTCCACCCTAGCATGATATATTACTCATGAGGGAGAAAAACACTTGATTCATTTCAACAGCCAACTTCTCAAGTGTAAGAGTTAGCCGGGTCAGATGGGCACATGAAGAAGAGGAATGAAGACAAGACAGAGGTGGAAGAAGACCCAAATTGACCTTGAAAGCTCGTGAAGCCCTGCAGTCATTTCCCAGACGCACAGAGATTAATCACCCTCAGTAGATTAATGCCATTAGGGACTGTAGTGACAGCGAGACCTTGTAGGAGATTCAGACTTTATGTGTGTGTGTGTGTGTTTGTGTGTGTCAGGGCCTTATTCTCGAGAGGTCAACGTGGTGGTGTTATAAACATGATGAAATGTCCCAGAGTCCCCATGGAGCAGTGTGATGAGCTCTGTGTGCTTACTCCTGGAGAACTCGTCCTGCGCTGCCACTGTTCCCTCCATCAACTTGGGTTTAATAAGCCGGGTGCAGAGGCCGTCGGCGTCTTTGGTGTAATGCTGGAGAGAGGGAGAAAGAGAGGGAGATTAACCACAGTCAAGCAAATCACAATGGAAACCCAGGCAACGATCTTTATTAAAATTATATACAAATCTTCTAAATCTTTCTACTGTCACAGTGGGCCAATGCTCACTGGAGCATCCAAATATTGGAAAGAACTGACAGTTTTTTTTTTTAACTTGTTTGTGGAAAAAATTCATACTTTTATAAAGGATAGAATGGTTTTGCATGAAGGCACAATTGGAAATAAGAAATAAAAATAACCGCATTGTTTAAAAGTTCATTAAACATTGAGGAGGTCAGGCCAAAATGACACGACACGCGAGAGGAGTTGAAGGGTTTTCTATTGAAAGGGCTAAAGGAAGTGAGTCAATCTGTTGGGATTCAGCATAAGAAGCAAGGGAAGTGGCAGTTTTTATTATTTATACCTTCAATCAAACTGTAGTTTTTCTGAAACTGCTTCAATCCAGATGAGGTAGCTGTTTACGAGAAGTGTACAGGTGTGCGTGTTTGTGCGTGCATGTGAGCCTTCCTATTACATTGTGCAGCCCTGATCCATAAATCCCTTCAGATGGTAAAATCTGTATACAAGCTTTTTGATATGCAAAGCAAAGGTAAGCCTGATGTTTGGTGCATCCAAAAGAAGGCATGAAAAAGCTTTGAGAAATTGATGCTGGAAGATCTCATGTGAGGGGGGCCTCCGTCCACTAAAACTGACGGGTTTACTTTTTATCAACATGTATCAGTAGTGGAGAGGTGAGAGATTGTCATGAGCGATGACAGGATTCCTGCTTCATTTCCATATAAAAGATACAACAAAATGAGAGGAGCCGACTGTAACAGCAAGGCTTGTGGTTCGATTAAAGTTTAAGAGCTGCTTATGGAGTTATTTGAAAACGCTGCTTGTCCTCTGATCAGAGAAAACCACATGTTTTGCTTCTGAGTCTGCGGTTGCAAATTTCTATTTTAACATAGTATGAATGAAGTGTTTCATGCCATAAACTGATTTATTCATACTGGCTTTTAATACACAGTAATATGGTGACATTTTATCTTTTTTTATTTGATTAGATTTTACTCTTGATTTGTATGTGTTTACTCTTGTTCTCTTTTAATTCTTTTCTTATTCTTTTTTTTCTGTGCAGCACTTTGGTCACTTTGTGTGTTGTAAATGGCTATATAAATAAAGACTGATTGAATGAATGAATGAATGAATGAATGAATGAATGAAATGACGAAAATACTTTTTTAACACCTAATTAAATATACAGTAGAGTCACCCATTTCCTGCATGATGATTTAGCCCTTTCAAATGATTTGTAGAGTTGATGAGCGTCATCATTTGAGAGGCAGCTGCGGCAGTGAAAGAAGCACATGTATGAAATGAATGCAACCTCCGCTGGAGACCGAGAGGAGTGATGTCATCCCAAACTGAAGGATCAGATGTAAAGGCTCTGCAGTGGCTGCTGGGAGATGTACAGTCTGAGGAGTGATTACTGTGGGAAGCACAAGTAAAGTGGAGGAGTGTGTGGGTGTGAGAGAGGTCAGCGCATCTGACCGGCCACTCCACACACCCCCATCAACACAGAAAATCTGAGTCAATTTCTGTTTGTCGTGAAATTCCATTGTGGATGTGGATTCCCTGCTTTGATACTTCAAATGTGAAAGATGAGGGGGGAAAAAATGTCTTCCTCGCAGCCTGCTGAGGTAACACAACATCAAACCAGAAAAGAAAAAGCTCCGGCAACAAACAAAGCCATCGTTACACAACTGCAAAACTGACAACCAAAAGACTGCAGGTTATCACTGCGACCACCAGGGGGCAGCGTGGTGAAGGGAGGGTGTGTGCCTGTTACATTATACAGCAGTGAGGCTGACTGAAGTGGCCACACAGGTAAAATAACCACAGACAACAACACACTCATCCAGATCACAACCAGCATTCATGCCTGAAGCAGTTAATGTGCTGTAATGTCTGCTTTAAATGGAATTTAATTATTACTGATGATTATGCAACTAAATGCAGTTCCTTAACTTGTATTCATATATATGAGTTGCATTCTGAGTAGACAGCTATCTTAACTGAATGAAGATCTTCACATGTCTAATTAACACAGACGGTAACACACAAGCACTGTTGCAGACTTGTAAGTACCACACAAAGCTTTCTTTGTTGATTTAATCACATGCATAGCATCACTTTGGATGTGATGACTGACAGTAGGCAAGCCTGTTTCTGCCAGTGTGTGATTATGCATATAATGTGTATGTAAAGCCTCCTGTGACCAATGAGCGCAGAGCAGACAGCCGGAAAAGCATTCAAGAATGTGAGGAATCCTATCATAGGCTATTAGCGAGAAGGAGAGGACACGGGGGACGGCAGACAGGCTACAGGATAAAGACAGAGAGATGGAGGGCGAGAATGGCAGGAGAGGAAGAGATTGAGCCGGATAACAAAGGGAGGGCAGAAAGCAATATGCCAGGTAACCACTAGGGAACAAAGCCAGGGACAGAGAGAGAGAGAGAGAGAGAGAGAGAAAGAGGCAGGGAGGTGGAGAGAGGAAGTGGAGGCTGGACCGAGCATGGAGGGTGTGAACGAGAGAGAAGAGAGATCGAGATTGTGGGCGGCTGATAAAGCGAAGGCACCGGGGATGTGGACGGTCTCTGGGCCAGCTGGCGCATTCCCGGGGTCCAGTTCCAGCCTCCCGCAAGGCAAAAAGATGAGGTCCAATTAAAAGCGCGATAGCCGGCAATCCGGCTCATCGTGTTATCGGACAGGATGAAAGGCCCTCTTGCCGTCTCCTGTCTTCTCCGCTCTGTCCTTCCTCTGAACTGCTTTTCAGATAACGGTCAGGGAGTCAGGATCAGACAGCATTGGCAAGGATGTGAACTACGTACTTGAGTCAGATTTTTAGGGGAAAGTCCATGGGAATACTCTGTGTGAGTGTGTGTGTGGTTCCAAGTTTACAGTGTTACATAATCACACTGAGGCATGATTAATCACTTGATGGCTAACGTGTCTTTAATATTTGGAGGAGATATTTTAATATTTCCTATGTATAGTGGATAAACCTCTGGATAGATTAGACAGGTCTTGATGATTTATTGATACTGTATCACGCCATGTCATGAGATTTAAAATAATGTCACATTATGGATAATAGATCACCAAGTCTTGGTATAACTGCTTCTCTTTCAGGCTTCAAAGGCTGCGTGCACAGTAGTTCTAGTTATTGATGAACTAATTGTGTAAACACGCTTTGAAAGCACCATTAGTCCTTCATACTTCACTGCTGAATTATTGATAACAAAGAGCTGAAGACATTTGATTTTGTCTATATTTTACCATCTACAAATGAAATCTGCAATGTGTGAGATAGGTTGCAGAGTAATAAGTATGTTTTACCAATAAAAATGATTGAAAAAGCCATAAATGTCTGAATGGTTTATGTAATCCTTCTCCAAGAAGCTGAATCATGGCAATATTTTGGCCTCAGTCAGAAATTTCTTTTTGCACAAATGGCTAATGGATGAGAGAAAATGATCAAACTATTTGAAATGACAACTTAAGTGAAAAAATAAGTAGCAGAAGATGAGCTTCTGGTAGCAGCACAGTGCTGCCTGATGAGCGAGCTCAATGAGCCGGTGTATGAAGGAGCTGTTAGCCCTGTAATCGAGTGATTCCCGCCTCTGGCTCCAGATCAACAGCAGGGGAAATGCAGCCACACGCGGTGGATGGAGAGAAAATACTGCAACAGCTCACCTAAAGCAAAGGAAGACTGCATCCACTTCCCCAAATAATTCTCATATAATGAACTTTTAGGGGCGTGTTGATGCGTCGATGGTAAAA
>OMNM01038896.1:7963-23176 GCA_900302745.1 Parablennius parvicornis | reverse complement strand
AAAAAAAAAAAAAAAAAAAAAAAAATTGTGGAATGCAACATCTCATGAGGAACAATTGGAAGTTCCACATCAGAGGTGTGCAAAATATGGTCTGCAGGCCAACTGCAGCACACAGTGCAATTGTATTTGGAACACATAAATTATGCTTAATAATTAGGCCAGATTTGATATATACTGCCACCTTCAATGCTCTACAGATGAAGAGATATTCTCCACATCTAGAGTTGCAAGATCTTTCCGAGGGTTAAATAACATAGAAAAAAAAAAAATCGGAAAGCAGTCGATGTGAAACAAATCAAAAGTCAAATTATTATTGACTCCACTTTCTCAGACAATTTTCCAAGAATAAAGCTCAATACAGTATATAGCGGGCAAAATCAGTATTAAACAGGTCACTGTTTTTCTCTGTAAATATGATTGTCATATGTCTTATTGACAGGACATTTTCACCAGATGTTGATAACAACCCATGTAATCAACACATACAAAGAAAGCAAACCATAGATATCCACAAATTAAGATACGTGTAATAATGTGAAAAGACGCAGGGGAAAATGTATTGAGGGAGGAAGGTGCAAAAAAGCGTAGAAAGCAAAGACACCAGCTGAAATCAACCAGTAATTAGAAAGAAATCCTGGATTTTATGGATAACAATACAAGGATGATTGAAGCACATGAGATTAAACATATCATCATATATTTCAAGTAAATAATGTTCAGAATCTATAATGGGAAGCAACAAGACAGCTTGAACAATCTGGTGAGTTGTGAAAATGATAACACGTTACATTAAATTAGCCTCAAAACCCAAAAGAAAATACATAGTTTGTGCCATAAATAAACTGTAGTCAGACATCAAGATACACTTGACTATCACTATATTAGCCCAGCGGTTTATTTAACCCCACAGGGATTTTTATGTGATTATTTTTGGCTGAATGAGCAACTTCTCGCAAACATATGAACATCCAACTCTGAGTCAAAGACCTTTTCTGTATTACATCAATTTAAAAATGTTCTCCCTTCTCATTAAAAATCTTTGTACATTTTCATCTACTTCGCAGCCATAAACAAAACTTTGTCTCATTGTTTAATCGATATACATTTGAAACCAGAACATACACTGTGCAAAAAGACACATAATGATTAGTTATATAAGTTAAATCAGACTAAGCCTCTCTTGTTTCGGATCAGTTAGGATTACCAAAATTATTGAATTTTGCTAAATGCCACAATAATGTGAGGGAGAATTTCTTAAGATAATTTTTTACTACTTCAGTCAGGTTTGTTGGTCGCCTCGCTCACACATGCCTTTTTCAAATCTGCCCACAAATTTTCATTGGGATTCAGATCAGGGTGTTGTGATGGCTACTCTAAGACATTGAGTTTGTTGTCCTTAAGCCACTTCTTAACTATTTTGGCAGTATGCTTATGGTCATTGTCTATTTGGAAGACCCATTTGCAAACAAGTTTTACCTTCCTGGCAGATCTCTTGAGATGTTGCCTTCATATTTCCACGCAATGTTCTTTCTTTATGATCCCGTCTATCTTATGAAGAGCTCCAGTTCCTGCTGCAGCAAAGCAGCCACACAACATGATGCTACTACTTGGTATGGTGTTCCCAGGTCTATAAGCTTCCCCCTTTATCCTCCAAATGTAACGGTGGGCGTTCTGGCTAAACGGCTCCACTTCAGTTTCATCAGACCACAGGACATGTCTCCAGTATGTTAAGGTCTTTATTCTTGGTGTCTTTTTGTAAACTGTAATCTGGCTTTTTGATGCCTCTTCAGGAGTAATGGCGTCTTTCTCGCTGAGTGGCCTTTCAGCCCATGTCGGTGCTGGACTAATGACACTTTCTAACCAGCTTCAGCCACCATCTTCACAAGGTCTTTAGCATTTGTTCTGGGGTTGATTTGCATATTTCGGACCAAAACACGTTCATCTCTGGGACACGGAGCCTGTCTTCTTCCTGAGCGGTGTGATTGCTGGACATTCCCATGATGTTTATGCTTGCGTATAATGGTTTGAACAGACGAACACGGCACCTTCAAGCATCTGGAAATTGCACCCAAGAATGAACCAGAGTTTTGGAGGGCCACGAGAAATTCTCTCTCTCATTATTGTGGCATTTAGGAAAATGAAATATTTTTGGTAATCCTAACTGACCTGAAACAGGAGAGGTTTAGTTGGATTCAACTCCAGACAGTGAGAAAAAAAAGTGCGTCTTTTTTACAGTGAATGTAAACTTCTGGTTTCAACTATATGTAATATCAAGGACGCAAGTTGGACTATTGTAAAAAAACAAGTTAATGAAACTAATTTTATTGATTGGGCAGCATTTATCATTATTTAAATTGTTAAGCTTAAATATTGTGACATAATGTCCGTTGATCATGTATCGTTTAAAAAAATAAAACAAACTTAACTATTTTTGACTTCTATTTTCAAAAACTTTTTTGGATGAACTATCTGGAGATTTATTACCGCACATTATATATGAATCATTCAGGCGGACCATTACCAATATAAATCTCAAGCTCTATCATGCAAGAGAAGCAGCAGAAGGAAAAGCAAAGAGGGAAACATTTTTAAACGATTGAAAAAAAAACAAACAAAAACAAAAAAACCCAGCCATTGTTTTTTAAGCTGATAATCATCTCATTTGTTGAACAGCTTACTGACAAAGTAGTATCTTCTTCCCATCAGTGATTGTTTAGGGGAGAGAAGCACATTTACAGCAGCCCACAATGTAAGTTATCTCTGACTTTTTTTTTTTTCTTCATGTGAGAGGAAGTATTTACTAGCACATGAAAAAAGAGTGACATTTACAGAGAGAGTATCAGAGAGAGCGTGTAAAAAAAATAAGTTGGAAGAAAATGAAATCTCTGAATCGGCCTTTCAGCTTTTCCTATGATTACGCTTTATGGCACACGAGCAAACTGGCAATGACAATGAGTGGCCAATTATCCTTTTCAGCTGCCATGCTGAATACCAAGGGCAATACGAGCATGGAGGCTATTATGTAAGGAAAAGAAGGAGGAAAAAAAACAAAACCCACCTCCACCAGCTGCATGAGGTTCTCGAAGTACTCCTCTTCGTCGATGGTGAGCTTGCCGTTGTGGTAGATGATGCGGTAGTGCTCCACCTTGCCATCGCAGCTGACACATAAGGTGTAATCGCCGGGATAGTTGGTGCTCTCCCTCACCAAAAACAAACCCGTTTCAGGGGGATAGAGGAGCCGCTCGGCCTGCTCCCGGGTTATCTTCCCGTGGAACCAGCTGGAAGGACGAAAGGGAGGAAAACAAATGCTAAGAAAACTGATCAGGACATTTACCATGAGCACATATAGACAGAGTCAAAAGAACTGTAATAGAGTTTCATCTGTGTGCAACAACACCACACGTAGCTTTTTTGTTTTTTAATTTGTTCTCGAAACAGCACCTGGAATCAACACAGGTCGACATCCTTCAACAGGCACAGGAAGAGAGTCATTGATTTTCATTCCCACCACACTCATTTGCAACTTCAACCAAACAGAAGGATGTACTTCCACGTTTCGCAGCCTACGAGCCTCGCTCTCAAATCAGAAGTGAATAACAAAACTAGGGCGTCGAGGGGAAGCCGGCAGCGGCACTTCCAGTCTGCTCTGGGCTCGTGAAGGGGCGGGGCCGTCTCATCTTGGAGGAAGTCGGTGAGAAAAGTACCTGAACCCAAACAACAGGAAACATGGTGCGCGCACACGCACACACACACAAATGCAGAGTCTGGGGGCAGAGTTGGAAACTGACACGCAGGCACTGCAATAACAGGAAAATACTAAAAAAAACTGCTCAAGTGAGGAGGAGAGCAGGATAGAACCGAGTCACCCTTACCGAGGTCAGCGAGACTAAGATGGAGTGACCCTTCACCGCGCACTGTGGTTAAAGAAGCAGGGGGAGAAAAATAACACTGGCTCCTGGTAAGCTTAAAAGCTGGTCAGAGTTCTGCTAGTTTTAATGTGCCCTGACACTTACTAAAGCTCTTGCTTCCTGATTTAGACACTAGTGGTGTAAGCCTGCTTCACACTCACCATCTGGCCTAGTGGACACATCTATAGGCTACTAATGGACGGATTAGATGCCGTATCACACCGTCATCTACTACTTCATAATAATCGCTGAAAGGAAAATGATGTAATCTACTGAAAAAAGAAATTAAAAAAAGAAATGAGCCATAATTTCTACTGCACTGCAGGAATAGCTAATATTAGTGACTAATGCCAGCCTTTGCAGTCGAGGAATAACACACTTCACCACGACAATATGCTGAGTCACTCTAGTCAGTTATGGGTCCTGCACAAAAGAAGCAGCATTTAGTAGATCAAAAATGTAAAAACTATATTTTTGTTGCTTTTAGTCAGCAGTTAAAAAGAGCTCCAGCAACTACCGTATGTGAGCTATCTCAACATCACGGTGATTCACTACCATCAATTTATCAATGAAAGGTTATCTACTGAATCTTACATACAGCAAAACAAAATTAACAAAATTATTACCTTCATCTTTTTTAACGGCTGGCTGTTTGATAGCTTGACTTGTTTATAAAACCATATTTTGTCATTCCTCATGTTTTTTTTTTAAACACTAGACAATAACTGAAGATCTGTATACAAATTTTTTTCAACCAATTCTAGTATCTACACAGACCGACTCGCCTCTTGTCGACTCAGTTTTGTTTGTTATTCAGTACAAGTGCCATCGCAATGTGGGAAGAGGGAGTTTTTGCCCGTCGTGCATAAGTAATCACAACCGATCTGTATCTCCTGATAAAGAGCGAACATGCAACTACGTGTTGGATATCAGCTTAAATGATCAGTATTACAATATGTGGATTGTTATGATCATGCTTTATTGTCAAGATGTGCTTTACTGTCCGGTGTATCGGTTTAGCTGGTGCCCCTATTAACTGGTGACCGAGCAGCACCTGATGTTAAAATAAGACAAAGAAATTGTACGATTAAACTTTAATGAAAATGCGGTTAAACAGCATGTGTGTGTGTCTCTCTGTTTGTGAGTGTTTCTGTTGTGATCGAGTTTTAAAAATTGAAAAATTCAGGGACCTTTGTGGGCTTCTATGTCAATTTGTTTGACTAAATTTATTGTAGTGTGGGTTAAAACTGGCTCATAAAAGTCACAGTGTTATGTATTGTGATTTTCTCTATTCAGCTGAATTTATGTTGACAAAAGCTTTAGGAGCCACAGTAAGTCAGGAATTTATATCATGCTGAAGGTCAAATTAGCATTCCATTGTGGAAACACGCAGGGTGTCTCCTCGCATGTCGGCTGGTGAATGAGCTGTAATTGTTAACTAAAAATTGATTTGGCAAATTTTCCCAAGGCTGCCTCCATCACTGCCTCCTCCTCCTTCGAGCTCAGCCTCCTCAGACCGCAGGAGCTCCTGTGGCAAAGCCAGCCTAATATGGGTTGAGTTGATTAGATCAGCACAGGCAGCTCCTCGGATGGACGGCAGCTCTTTAACTCCCAGTAATCCAAGAACAGGCGCCAAGTGTGGACGGCTCCAGGAGAAGCACACTGGCCTCCATTGGTGAGCGCACTGCCTGCCGGGTTCCGAGGAAATCAACAGCAATTTTCAGAAATTAGATCATCTCGACATGAAAGAACAGTCACAAAAATGTGGTAAACAACTCCACGGGGACATCATGGGAGCAGGAAGTTCCTGGCTTGTCTCTGGGGTGGCGCCGTCATGCTGTGGTAGATATTTGCCACACGGGGGCAGCAGATAGAGCGGGTGCCAGTGAGGAACTGCAGAGCATCAACTGGTCAGGGTGAGAGTAGGAACAAAAAGACCACAGCTGAAGCCTTATGTAACGCAGACGAGAGGGAGAGGTCTCTTCTGAGACATCTGTTAGTGATTCATGACAGAATCAACAAGTCCCCGAGGGCTGGAGCTAATGACTCCGGAGGACCGACTTCTGATTGCTCCCACTGCGCCCAGATTTCAAAGGCAGCCGTGGAAACATGAAGCCAAAAAGTGAAACAATTCAACATATTCCAGAGTCTATTTATTAATTACAACAATGTCAAAACAATGGTAATGAGTGAGCTGAACGAATTAGTTATTTTTTGTTATTTCTTAATCAGATATTGGTTATAGTTGCTATATACATCTGGTAATAAGGACTGTAAGTAATACAATTTTTGTGCACTGGGTGGCAGTAGTGAGACAGTTTTAGCAGTTAGCTGCACCTCCAATGTCTAATTCCGACATGTGTTATAATCTGTAGCTTCTTCTTTTGTTGGACTGAATGCTGGAATTACGATAAGTCGAAGTGACTCAATGCACCACCTGGTGGTAGAAAGTGGATTTGTAAGACTGATCAAGCCATTGTTGGTTAACTTGATTAACTTCAGAAGATTCCTCTGCTATGTTCTGATTATTTTTTTTGGTTGCTTAAACTAAAAATATACATAGTGACTGGACAGACTTTCAAAGAAGATTCCGAGAAGGTTTGGACACTTAAAAGTAAAGAAAAACAAGAAAGTACTAACTTACACATCTGATGAACAATTTTTATTCCTAATAAAATAAACTGCATATCAGATTTTTAAGAGGGAGTTTAAGTGGAAACATATCTCAAAAAGGTTGGGAAATTGTACAAAATAAATGGCAAAATATGTTTTAAATCGATAGAATAAGGAAAAAGTTTAGGAGAACTTTTACCAAGTGTTGTTTTACAAACACTCATTCATAGCTGCAAGGAGCTAATTTAAAGTTGCCATCTGGCCTGCGACGACATGGCCCGAACAACATGCCAGAGCTGTGTGACACACTGAACAAGTTCAACGCGGTGTGGACAGACAGGATGAGAGGTGGCATCAGGAGAGGTTAAAGCTTACAGCAGCAGCTGATGGACCGAGACAAAGGGGGTCAAAAGTCTATTTAAATGTTTCCTCCCAACCAGACATAACGGTCATGCCACCGACTGCAGGACAGACAAACACCTCTGAGGATTTGACGATTGATCCACGGGCCGATCACATGATGCTTAGAGACCCCAAAGCGTCTACACAGTGAGAACAGTCCAGGAAAACAACAAAAATAACAAAGAGAGTTAATAATTCACAAAGAGTGCTTTCAGTGCTCCAATGCAACTTTTAGAATAGTCAGCAAACATCAGAGCAAGTCTTACAACTCTTTCTTACTTTCTGCTGATCTGTAAAGTCTGAACACTTGTTTATCCTCACAAATACTTTGGCAGATCCCAGAGCTTTCAACATTGCATAGCTATGTCCTGATACTGTAGCGGGAGCAGCGGCTCAGCTTTGCCGTCTCCTTTAATTTGCATATGCTTCTCGTTAAGATTTCCGCTTTTCTTTTTCTTTTTCCGAATAGCTGCAGTTTCAAAGCCACTCAAATGTCACTCAAAACGTAGCACACAGCTGGGCCTGGCCTCTGTGGCAGTCAGACACAGACAACAGAAGATGCAGTAAAAAAGGCAAAGACTGAGAGAAGGAGCCTCCATCTTTTGAAGTCAATGCTTCACTTCCCCTCGCTGCAGGGGACAGAAGCCAACGAGGGTGCAACAACTTGTTTGCTCTAAAGATGCAAAGCAAACGTGGCAGAGATGCACAACTACGGCAACGATCCTCCTTCTCATTACTGCTGCATGTCATCAGGTTCTCGCACAACATCTTTTAAATATTAATTCAAAATGCTACATTTTTGCAGCAGTGGCACATTTATAAATATTACTTTGTTATTGTATTCAAGTACAATTTCAAAGTATTTGTACTGTGCGTGTGTGTGTGTGTGTGTGTGTGTGTGAGAGTGTGTGCGTAGATTTGTTATGGGCACACCGTCTATGCGCCTGTAGAACTTATTAGCATCAAGCTATTAAAAAAATAAAAAAACAAAACACGAATTGCACATAAATATGGATTTTAGTGGGAGTATAACTTGTCATAAACATCCCTGTTCAAAAGCCTGCAGGTAAAACTGAAGCAGTGTTTGGATGCAGGTTTTTTTGTCTTTGCTCGGGGGCAAAAAAAAAGTCCAAATGTCTGGGCGAGAGAACTCATGCAGGATTGCTCTTGAATGGACGGCCAAAATGCAGACAAACACACGAGAGAAGATTTCATCGCTGTCCGCCCGGAGCTATGGGATAAATCCTGCTCTCTAAAGATGCGCTACTTGATAGGCTTCCATACAGTAGCTGCAGATACAGCCAGAGGACGGGAGCAGCAGTAAAAGCAGCAGAGGATCAGATGTTTGCGGTGATGTACAGTGAGCAGATACAACTGAGCAACAAGTTGTTGTTTTTTTTTCCACACACACGCAGTACTGTGTTCATGCTTCAGGCAGTTGGACAATAATCTACTCTCTGTATCGCAGTCTGATTGGCTTAAAACGTAGGAAAACAACCATGGATAAACAGTCAGTATTTGATAAGACCGACTGAAAACTTGGCAGAAAAACCAACAAGAGGTCCTGGATGGGATTTTTGTCTTTTTTCTTGAAAAACCACCCGATATAAGTTAATAACATCTGAAGAACATGTCGTTTTCAGAAAATAACACACATTTCAGCAGATTACTTGCACCATGCTACCAATATTTTTTTCATTTTAAGTTGTAAAATAGCTTCTTTTGTTCTTATTTTTTGAGAGGTGGTATGGACTAGCTGGGACCAGCAGATGGCGGTAGTGCAACTTCACGAATGCCAACTGCTGGTGAACCCAAGTGAAGAAGAAGGGAAACAGTCATCAGGGACTACGAGAGCGGTGGGAAACAATGTAGGTAGATGAAGCCAGCAGATGGCGGTAAGGCAACTTCATGGATGCAAAGACGTAAAAGAAGAAGTCGTAAAATATTATTTCAGTTTGGTCAATTTTACAGTAGGTTTGTTGTCATAATATCGTACATCAAAATATCAAACTGACATCGAATAGTCTCACTGCTCCTATATTTTTTGCTAAAAGCTCTGGTGGGTTTTCATTGAAGTGTGTTCTCTAGAGACTAAAAAGAATATCCTCTATTCAGAGTTTAAAATGATAAATAACCCCACATGAATATGTTTTTCTACATGAAACAACCTGTCTCCTCTTTCACAGTAATACTCTGCAAAAAAAGGCCTTCTCTTTTGTGTGTTGTGACACTTTTTGTGCTGCTGCCCTCCCCGACTATGATGGATATTGATCTCCAGAGGAACCTGAAAACAACCTCACACAGGCACGACTTTGGAGTTTTGACAGAAACAGCAGCGAATCTGAACACAGCCAGAGAACACACGGGTGGTTGTTTATTCAAATTTAAATGAGCAAAAAAAGTTGCATTTAACCCGTTTGCATGGAGACCGAGTCAGAGCGTTTTCACCTTGGAAGCGGTTTTCAAAAAGTTGTGTTTTCAGTGGCTCTAGGCACGGTTATGTAAACGGACACCAAAAACACAATAAAGGAACTCTGTTTTCACTCGGAAATGTTGTTGTGTAAATAAACCATACTGTAATTTCTGGACTAGAAGCCTCTACTTTTTTCAAACTCTTTGAATCCTGCTGCTTAAACAATGATGCAGCTAATTTATGGATTTTTACAGTTAACATGCCTCCCGATACAAGGGTGATGCGTTCAGGTCCATCATGTAATGCCGAACATTCTTTTTTTGTTGTTTTTTTCCTTTTAAAATTGGTGGGTGCAGCTCAATAGTCCAAAAATTACTTGATAGATAGTTTTTGCACCAAAATTTCTTTCAGGATTATATAAATGTTCAGTGTATTAAAATTCTTTTTTACATTATACATACATTTTTTTCTTTTGCACAAACTGTTGGTGGGTGTTGGTTACTCAACCGTAGTGGCTCCTGCTGCTTTCTGAGAACAGCTGTTAAGTAGAAATCTGGAGCTCTGAAATCGTCAGGCCGTAAATTAAAAAAAAAATAAAAAAAAAAAAATAAACCTGCGGGGGATTTGACGCTATTGTGAGGGTTGTGGGGGGTGTCAGTTTCACCTGTTTCAAATCTTTTTTTTCTTGTGTTTAAAGAAAACAGATTTGTTTCTAAAAGCTGACGGTCAAAGTGGGTTGTTGCTCGGAATCAGAAAGTGAATTAATTCAGATATTTTTGATGCGGCTCGTTGAGGAAAAAAAAGACAAGAAAGGATATTTTGAAGTCATTTGTTTAGCTCCACCACCCATCCCAGACCCATTCCCATCCTGAGATGTTCATTTTCCGTGCTAACGAGGCGTTAATGAGCACTTAGGGAGCTTCTGTTCCGAGGTGTTTCATGTGCTGTCATTTTGAAGATTCAACAGTGAGAACAGGTCCGGAAAGAGTAATGGACGGGCAGATCGGATGAGATGGAGTGATAAAAAAAGATGAAAAACAAAGGATGACTAAAAGAACAGCGGCGAGTCGTATCAATTTTTTTTTGGCCTTCTCTTGACAAGTGATGCCCTTGGTCGTCTGAGCATTTGCATTCTGTCTCGCTCTTGTTTTCTCTCCAAGGTCCTGTTCATTTTTTCATCCCCGAGCTCATTTATGAAAGAGATTTTCAATATTGATGAGAGCAACATTAGTTTACACCTTAAACGGGGAAAGATGGATGAAGGTTAAAAAAAAAACAAAACAAAAAACAGCAAAGGATGGGATGGTCCCATTTGTGGCGTTATCTAGTAATAAAACATGCTATGATTTTGAACGTTTGTCTTTTAAGGCTGACAAATGTCAAAATGTATCGTATCTGTTTGTATCTGTGGCAAAACAGTAGCACAACACACGTTCCCACTTCATTTCTCAGCGCCGGCGTTTAACAGCACGCTTGAGGCGAATCACCTCGTTCTGGGATCTAATAGGAAGAACCCGTTACGCCACCAAAAACACACACTCGAGTCTTTTGTTGAGGGAAAGAACTTTTAACAGAAACCTTCATCCTTGGAAAAGGAAGCATTCTATATTAGTGTTTTCAGCAGAACATTAAGGAAATTGGTAGAAATCGCATCTGACTACCCGAGATGTTGCATCCTCCCAAAGTGGCAAAATTACTTAAAATGTCAGCGCACATTTATTCAACTTTAAATTCAGGAATCAGCAGATGTGCAAAGCTAAACTGTTTGACAATGCAAATATGAGCTGGAATAAGCTGTCGGTGTGTAGCGCCTATTATTATGTAATAACGGTGCAATATGTCATAATGTGATATATTTTCAACTCATTATGTAACAATGCCCCATATTGTAATAACTTCTTACATATTGCAACAGTTATTACAAAATGTGGGTGTGCTGAGCCGCATTACGTAATAGCACAATATGTAATATGTAATAAATGTTTGTTTTTATAATGTTTGTTTTTGTATAATCTATAATGATTACATAAAAAAAATGCAGATTGTATGTGTTTATGTCCAGCCATAATTTTAATGTCTGTAATAATGAATATCTTGCAATGTGTAAGACGTTATTACATAATGCGACAATGTTCATTGAAAAATGCTGCAGATTATTACAAAATGCGGTGTTATTACAGCATGAGTTGAAAATGTATTACATTATTACATCTTGTGCTGTTAGTACATGATGCGGGGCTACAAGGTGCTCTGTAAATAATCAAGGATGGACATTTACAAACTCAGAAAAAGTTCATTTCAGAGTTCCTGCTGAATTTGTGTGGGTTGAGTGACCAAGTGCCAAGTTTGTAAGCGCAGCAGACCTTAAAGGAAAAAAAAAAAAGAAAAAAAACTCCTTCTGGCGGACGACAGCATCACAGCATCACAGCTCGCAGTGGGAAATACACAACAAACACTCCTGCTGTACGCTGAATTTATGACTGCGACCGGTTTTCAACAGACACCAACTGTTTGACCATCTTTGTGCTGTAAACTATGGCCTAGCTACAGTATTCTGGCAACCTTAACTCACTTGGTGTGTTTAAGATGAAAATAATAATAAAAATAAATAAAAACCTCCCACAGGGGACCTGCTAAAAGCAGATCCACTGATGCTCATTTCTAACAGATGAAGCGCTGCTAAATCCACTGCCTGGTTTTGTCGTCCTTTCTGTGGCGTCGAACATCAAAACAGAAAAAGCTGCATCGTGCGGGAGGATGGCGGCCGGGGAAGAGTATGCGTTTTGTGTCTGAGCGGTGAGGACAGCTGGTGATCTGGCCTGCGTTCAGCTCGGAGAGGACGAGGAGGAGGGAGGCTGCTTCTCGAAAGAAACAAACAAAAAAACAAACATCCCGAGGTGTGTGCTTGTGTGAAACTGTGTCTATCTTCCCATGTGTCTGAATGATGTATGCTTGCGTGCGCCGAGAACACTTTCTAACAGTTCATTACCCGAGCAGTTGGAAAGCCATTTGCCAAACAGGGTAAAGGGCTGTTAATAAGATTAAAATCTCTCAGCACCCCACTGCCAGGAAAGAACCCCTGGTGAAAACACTCACACTTCTTCCTTAAAGATGCTAGTTAATGAAACCTTCCTGGATTCCGGCACACAGAAACCAAAGTAAATTGTTGTTTTGATTGCCTTCCATCTTCAAGTCTCCGGCTATATGTTAATGATCCAAGCATCCGGTTTAGAATCCTCTGATGCCACTTTAATGGAAGATAATCTCAAAGCACAATGAAGCACAAGGTTCAGAGGGGATGCGCTTTAGTCTCTTAATTAATCAAAGGTGGGTTGTGGGCATAAGTTGATTTAAAGCAATCGCTTTTGATCTCCCAGTAGTGATATCGTATAGGCTTTAAAAGCCTGCCAGGCTATCACCTTTGTGGCCCCTTTAAGTGAATTTATATTATAATTTATATATATTAGAACTCAGGTAGCTTTAACTACTACCACCATTATTCCTTTTTTTGGTATATAATTGGGACATCTTGCAAAAACAGCACATGTAATATTTATCCTTCTCTAATTTTTATGGTTTTTCTTGTCCAAGGTAACTTTTAGAATACATACAACACAACTACCCTCCCAAGGTGCACGTGTCTTTCTCAAGGATTCGACCCCGACGAGCTGAAGTCTGCAACCTCGCTGGAATCCAACATTGACTTGTCGTCTTTTTAAAAGTGCTATTTTAATACCGACTGTAAATGGTAAAGCTGAACGGTGGAGCAATTTAACACTCACCTTTAGTCCACAGACTTAACGTGATCTGTTGTGTTCTATGTGATGTAGTTTTGCATTTCTTATTATGAAAGGGCACGAATACACAGCGTTTGACACCAGCCTTTCATGGCCATCAGCCCCCCTCTGTTTGTCCTCTGTACTCACTAATTTCCTGCAGTTTGCACCAGCATCCCTCAAAAGTCTGACCTATAGGAGCACTGATTTTAATTTTATGCGTGTGTTTATCAATAAGCCCACAGGGTGTGCTTTCTATTAGATTTGACTTTACTCCCCCAGACCTCATCTGCAAATAATATCAGGTCAATTTATGATGCATCACCGGACAGAGCGACACGTATGTCACAATGCCGTGAGATTAAAGGACGGGGGAAAGTGACACGGAGGACGAGGACGAGGAGGAGAGGGGGAGAAGGAAGCAAAAGACAAAAGAGAAGAAAAGTGAGTGAAAGATGAGATTCAGCACAATTCATTTCCCCTCATTTCCAGCGTGTACGATATTAAGGCCATTACGGGCTGCCTCTGTCAGCGTGTTTGGAACAACACATTAGTTAGTGGGGAGGAGGAGGAGGAGGAGTAGGAAGGAAAAAGGGATAATGGGAAAGTCTGCCGACAGAACTTCTTTGGTTTGAACTAAGACTCTAACAAAGCTTCTGACGTCTTTCCTCTTATGCTGCGTCATTATTTGCATTGTCAAGTTAGTAGTTATAAAACAATAATTCATTATCTATCTAAACAAGATATTAACAATTCCAGCTTTACAAAGTGAACCTGATCTTTTGGCTGTGGCCTGCTGTTAAATCGCATCATTTTGGGATGTGCTTCAAACTCTAAAGCCTTTTCAGAACATTTTAAAGATCGCAATAACTATAAATAAAGACATCCTCAGACCGTATTATAACCCTCCACACCTGATTTAACAATGCATTATCTTCACTAAAATGACATTTCTGGCACATAAAAACAAGAAAATAGTAAATGTTTGGTGACATTATGGAGGTTTAATTCAATTCAAAGTGAAGAAGAAGAAGGGAAACAGTCATCAGGGACGACGGGAGCGGTGGGAAACAATATAAATCGAATCAGCAGATGGCGGGAATGTAACTTTATGGATGCAAGCTGCCGTTAAACCCAAAAGAAGAAGAAGACGTTGTGATCCCGCTTGGTCTGAGAAGAATATAAGATTTTATGAACTTTTCCCCTTTTTCAGACTTAGAGACAAGTCTTCATCAAAGTGTTTGTGTTGGAAGTAGTTACCAGATTTAGGAAATCTTACTTTAATGTGTGGCAAAAAAATTAAGAAATTAAAAATAAAGAAACGTTACTGAATTTGATATGTATTTTGTCTCCATTAAAAATGTATATGTGAGTATCTATATTTACTTATGATGCTTACCTGTGAAAAATAATCATAAGAGAAGTTGTCAGTACGTTTTTCTGACTGATCTATTGAGTCATGCTCTTCATGAAGGTTTCCCCGTTTCCTTATTGTGTTTCAAGATAACTCATTCAGGTGTGGGCTATACACCGAGCAGTCTGTCAGTTTCTCCTCCTCTTATATTGTTTTTCTTTCTTAAAATGAATCTTCCCGTCACGTCTTTGACAGTCGTAATATCTGACTGTGGTGCATCTGGAAGCTTGTTGCTACGACTACTAAGAAAACCTGCAACTAGAGGTGATGAGGATACTTTTTCCCTCAAACTGAAAATACTACCTCGTTTATTTATATATTTTTTATACATATATGAACTGAAGAAATCTGATGGACCTTAAGGCCAAGTTTAAGATGCTGCTATTGATAAATGGTATTTTCAAAAAGTAGCCTGCTTACTGTGAATGTAATCTCTTTCTAAAGCCTCCCTCCTCCTGTCTTCCTCTCCATCCAAAACAGAGCATTTGTCTCTCTGCTGGTAATGAGGAAAGGTCTGTAGAGACTCGGAGACTGAAGCTTCATCAGCAAAGACCGGCCTCATCATGCTGCACCATGCACAATGCACAATAAACACACACACACACACACACACACACACACACACACACACACACACAGACCAAGGGTCTTGTTAGATCTTTGTGGTGTGCTAACCACACCACAAAG
>OMNM01038889.1:15066-26099 GCA_900302745.1 Parablennius parvicornis | reverse complement strand
CATCCCCCTCCCGAGTGAAAAAATGCCACACATTAGACGTTCTGTGGTGATTTTGTTTGAGGGCAACAACTCCTGGGACACCCAGACGTGCGATTTAGTTAACTTAACACATGACAGGGCTGTTTGGTGGAGTGGTTGCACACATTAGTAACACTGCATGTGTACATGAAAACAAATTAGAAAATTTCTGTTACAAAAATGTATTAGCTAATTGCAGATGAAGTTGTTTAATCTTCACAGGTCCTGCCCTTCAACTGAAAGTGCTCCGGGGGAGAAGGACCCAACTGAAAATGTTTTACGGGAGGAACCAGAACTTATCTTATCACTGCTTGCACACTGGGCTTGCACACCGGTGCATATCTTTAAACACAGCTTGTATTTCACCCTATAAAAAGCTGAACTGTGAAGGAAGATTTGAGACAACTCGTGTATAAGCCTGAGATGAAGGCTGTATGTGAACCGTCTCCTCTGACAGTAAGATATTATTAGAATACCTCTTTAAACTTTTCACTTGTTTGATCAGTTTTATCTCTCTGACTTCTGTCCCCTGAGGTTTTATTAGGAATTTTCCTTGACAATTACAGAATCAAAATATGTTGAATTGTTGCATTTACAAAGTTGAGGTGCTTTTTTTTTTTCATTATTGGAAGTTGTGTTTAGGAACCAAAGTGGACAAATCTAGTTGCTGGTTTGGAGGGAGAAAAGTACAATTACTTCTTACCAGCTGGATGAATAATTTAATTCACTTTTATATAAAACCTAATCAAAATTAACTTTGATTGTGTGTGCACAATCCAAAATGAAAATTTTTTTAAATTCAAAATGCTTTACAAATGTTGGTTAATGGAAATTAGTAATGCATGGAAACTATTCCTAATATAAGGTAAGAAAGATGAAAATATATATAAAGGTATAATTAGAGTCTGTTTCATTTGTTCCTTCACACATTTGCCACTGCAGATCACATGATCAGTGGCCCACAGACACAACCCATAGGATTCAAACCAGCGAGGTTTTGGCTCTATGCTCTCTTCCCTGATCTCTTTTGACATGGTGTTAATAAGGTGATAATAACCTAACATGAGTGAATATGAAGGAAGAACGGTACTATTGTGTTCACGGCGACAACATTGCTTGTTGGAGCCTTTCTGTGTGAACTTTCCATGTTCTCCTTGTACACGTGTCGGGAATTTCTTTCCAAGTTTCACAGTAATAAAAAGTGTTGGACTTTATAGCTGCTCACACTAAATTGCTTCTACGTGTGAACGTGAGAGTGTGAGTGTGTCCTTCCGTTTGCCCCTTGATGATGTGTTAACCTGTCCAGTGTGTCTTCAGTCACTGTCTGACCTGCTCTGTGACCCTGGAATGGAAAAGGTCTACACCACTAAACATGAGGAAATCTAAAAGCAATGTCAAAGGAAATGCCAAATTAAATATATTTGAATTTAGGGACACTTTGGTTTGTTAGTGTTTTTTTTTGACACTTTTCTGACAAATATTTCCAGTTTGGTCCCGGCTTTGCCTCCTCATGTTGCAGTGCGCAGTATGAAATTTCCACACAGACAATGAGAGCGGAGATAAAGGGGAAGTGTTCGGTTTATGACGAGAAACCCGGCTGCGTCTGATTTCCTTCTCCTTGTGACAGAGAGAGCGTGACGTGATGTGGGACTTCCATTACACCAAGACAAAATATCACCTTTTTCTTGAGAAGGTACAACTTTGCGCTTTAAACACAGGCAACTATCAGCGTGAGCTGATGTATAAATTGCTGCTGGTCAGATATTAGAATAACAGAAGTGTGGTGCAGTGTTGTCATTAGAAAGCTAAAACTGTGCTTGATCATTTTAAATTTTCTTTTTTTTTTTTTCTTCTTTTTTTTTTGCCCTAATCTTTGAAGCCATTGGTATGCATGTCGACTTATTGGATACATTGTTATCAGCTCTGTGTTTATATCACTCGCAGCAAAGCGCTTCCTGTGCCTCAAGAAGCCTCTGTCTTTTCTTTGAAAGCACGTGTGCTGCATGTAAACATTTCAACGAGGAAGTGCTGCAGTCAAAGGAAAGTGAGCAGATGAAGGCTTTTGGTTTGGTCGTGTGATGCTCACCAGGGCTAATATCTCTTTGTGAACTTTGTCTTATAGGACTGTTATGTAGCCATAAAACACGTGTTGCCACATATTGATTTCTGGGAAATGCTCGGAGCCATCTCGAAGTGTAAATTTTGCAAGACGTGTGTCCCAACAACACCTCTGCCGGAGCGCTGACAGTACTTTCACAGCAATTGAGGGGAGTGTGATGGCAGCTTCGAGGTCTACAATGATCACAATGTCTTTGTGATGAAGTGGCCAATTGCAGTGTGGCCAATTGCAGGGTCCTGTGTGAAAGAGAGGTTAAAACTCAGTTGTGTGAATGATGACCCTGAGTATTGCTGAGTGATGTGATTGGATGTGGTGTGCACTCCGAGCAAGAAGACCACTTCACTAATACCCTGTTTCAGTCAATAATAACCCTTTCCTGGCCAGCTTGGAATGCTGGCATACTTTGTTTGCCTCGTTCCTTTTAAAACCGTGAACTGGATGTCATGTGAGATAAGTTGTTTGATGATCTTATGCCAATTCACTTCACAGTGCACAACACAGCAAAACAGACTTAGTTGATTAATATTCAAAGACCACATTGCCATCTGTCTCATGTCAGTCCTTCGAAAGTGAGTGTGTATATATATGCGTGTGTGTGTGTGTCTGTGTGTATTCACTATGAAACTCAAAGATGTAAACTTAGATCTGAATGCATAAGACAGTATGTAAGAATAAAAACAAGCTTTTACATAAAGTGGGATTGATGTTTTCGCCTGACCTCAGATTTGTTTTCAGTTCAGCTATACAGCTTGTTCGGCAGCCAGTGGTTGTTTATTGACTCAGGCCAATATTCAAACTGTATATGTTTCAGTATTTCTACTGTGAAGCAAAGTGTAGTTGGTGCCTGGTCCTCTTGTACTTTAACTTATTTATTACAATATTTGATTTTTCATTCTGTTAGGAGCCCTTGAGATTTAGAAAAAAGCAACCAAAAGGATTTATTTGATGATAATAATAATAATAATAATAATAATAATAATAAAAGGAGAAATTGAGGGATGATTATGGAACATTCTCATGATCTTTGATTTTTCAAGCAACATTGCTGCATATTATCATACATTTATCTACTCTGTGTTTGAGGCTTAACTGATTTTTTTTTTTCTTCTCATTTTCATTTTGCCTCTTTCTTCCTGAGCAGCATTATCCGGACTTGGATCACAGATGGTCTGGAGCCTTTCCCAGCTCGCACTGGGTGAAAGGCACCCTAGACGGGTTGCCAGTCCATCACAGGGCTAACGCAGAGAGACAGACAGACGCACACACCTACAACCAGTTTAGAGTCACTGATTAAACTAACAAGCATGTATTTGTAGAATGAGACGTAACCAAAGTGCTTAGAAAAAGCCCACATAAGAACAGACAAAACTCCACACGAAGATGTTACATCACCATTTTTTTATGAACCACAAGTCTTCTTTTGTGTTGGTTCAAAATAAATGTAATAAATAAATCTTGAGGATATTTCACAACCTTTAGACCAAATACTTAATCTGGAGTATGAACAGAGAATTAAAGGCTAATGATAATCACCATATCTTGTAGCCCGCTTGTACTTTTAATCAATTATCTATTAAAAATTCAGAGGTACCATCAGCTCTTGATTCCTTAAGTGCAGCCATTCTTTTGATAGTTTATCAGGAAATCAATAATATTATGTCGGGGAGAGTCTATAGCACATCACATCAATGAATAAAACATCGAACAAACGTCCTGGGAGAGACAATCCAGATTGCATTAGTCAGACAGTCCTGTGACGTTGCCAAGTAAACAAAACTAGCTGCTCTTCTCGCCCTGCGGCTCAAGACACATAGCACAGAGAAGACATAGAGCAAACACACATACTGTATGCAGTGAGGGCAGCCCAAACATAGGGCCTGCTTGTTTGTGAATAAATGAATCCATTGAAAAAAAAAACAACAACATATCTTGTCACAACATCGTGGTGACAAAGGAAGAGAGAAGTTGTTGGATTTGTCAATCGTGCCTGCCTCAGAGCTGCACAGCTGAATGAACCCTGTATAACACCCTCATTTCAGACAATCCTGGAAGATAAAACGGGGTTGCATTATACGGTGCTGCATTTATGTCAACAGTGTCTCATGTGGGAATGAACGGGGAGAGGAGAGAACCCTTGAAAGAGCCTTTGTCCCTGAACATTTCTAGGAAAAGTGCATCACATTTCCTCGCTCATCCCCAAATCTGGAGGAAAAAGGAAGAAAGGAAACGGTGACCTCTCCTTTAATGGGCAGCTGATGATGTCGTATCACTCCACAGATTCTTTGGTCTCCAAGTAAACCAGCTCCTCTAAAGGAAAAAAAAAAGAAGAAAAAAAACCTGCTCGTCTACCAGATGATTAGCTGACTGGCTGCAGGAGGGGGAGGGTGTCTTTTCTTTCCCTCTTGCTTCTGGATTAATCCATGTGCCTGTGTGAGCTCATCTTTTCTTTTCTTTCTTTTTTTTTCTTCTCCCATATGTAACTTCAATAATTATTCCTGATGTAGCCACGTTTAGATATATAACATAAAACATTGTGGAGGACTGTGTAGTCATTGGGAGAGGACAGGGTGTGTGTTTCCTGCTCAGTGTTTTAATCTTATTACCTAAACACTTAGGTGTCGAATGCTCTTTCTGCCCGAAATCCAATAAATTAGCCTTATGCATGCTTTCTGCGGCTAAAGCCGTTTCCTCCAGAGTTCTTTTATTCCTTAAGTCTCATCCCCGCTAGCCATGCCGCTTGTTTTCTCGGCTGTGATGAAGAGTGTGCTGAACTCTGCATTGCACTGGTTGCCCTCTGCAGTGAAACACAATGCCGTGCGCCTCTATCACACTCATGTCTGGGGCTACAGGTGACCAGCTGTCTGCCTGTGTTCCTTCTCCTCTGGGACAGCTGGAGCCATCAATCAGGCCCCCACCACTACACCCCGAGCCCTGTTGTGTCCGTCTGCCCAGGCCGGACCACCATAAGAACAATAACATCAGACTGCCTCATCTGGTGCGACACGTCTCCGGAGAATTCTGTTCAACTTCCACCAACATGAAAGTTGTTGTGAAATTTGATTTTTTTTTTATTTCTTCCAGCTTTCCCAGACAAGCTTTCCCAATCTCTCAGCTGACTTTCTTGAATGCTTTCTTTTAGAAAGTCAAACTTATTTATTGACGACTTTGCCGTTCCGCTTCGTCGTTCGGGTCAAAGCAGTTTTATGATGCCACTGATGGCCATAAATTGATACATTGTTGAGCCCACTCCACGCAGCACGTGCAGTCACAGGCCTTTCTCCCTCCGCAGATGGAAAGCATTGAAGCCCATTATTGTCTTCTTGGAGGGGCGTCTTCCACCATGAACTCTTTGGCACACTTTTAAAGAGAGTGGCCTTAATGTATTCAGGCCTGATTCACAGTGGCTTTGGCACTCCCATCCCCCCCTCCACCCCTCTCTGTCCTACACGGCTCCTTTTTTTCTTTTTTTTTTTTTTGCTTAGAAGTGAGGGTAAACATGTGTGAGTTGAGCTGTTCCCTGGAACTTTTCCCTGTTTATCAAATTGAGAGCTGATGGGCCTGACAGGGGACTTCAAAGGGCAACATAAAAAGCCTGAGTTGCACCGCCAAGACATTTCCTGTTTATCTCGAGAGAACATCATGAAGGACACTCCATCAAAGGGGCAAGAAAAAAAAAACAAGCATCACAAACTCATGGCAACTTTTTTATGCTACTCTTACATAATGAGTTTCTGTCGAAACAACGTTGTTGAACCTGTGTCAGTGGTCCGATGTTTGGCAACTCTGCTGCTATAATTAGGTTTTACGCTCAACCAAACCACAGAAGTGGCAGAGTGAGCAAGAATGTCTCCCGGCTCCGGGGGACTCGTCAAACAGAGGGCTAATTGTTAATGTCGGGTGGTTATTAGGTTTTTGTGTGTATGTGTGTGTCTGTGTGTGTGTGTGAATCGGGTAGAATTCCTCAGTAATGGCCGCGACTGTTGCCGCCACTGTTCATGTGACCGTCGGTTTCTTCTTCTGAGATGTTCACGGCTCATTGTTGTGTCCTCAAGAGTTTCAGGGCGACAGGGAAACTAATTGGGTGGAGTCTGTCTCGACAGACTGACTCCCGGGCTCGCACAGGAGCATGACTGTGCCTCACACACCCTCACCTACTCTATTAAGTTTGGAACACATGAAAACGAAACAATGCGTGAGACAGTGTCATTACTGTAAGGTGTGTCACCTGATCAGACACAAGGGAGATTATTCATGTTGATATGAACATCAAATGTTCATTTACCTGCACATTTTGTTGTTTTCTAACTTTGTGCTTCAATACTTCCTCCCGTAAGTTAAAAAAAAATGTTTTAAAGGGATAAACCTGAGTTTTTGGTCCTTCTCAAAGTTTTTATTTAGAGGGATTTTAGATTAATAAATGAATGAACAAATGGCACAGAAAAAAGTTCATCTCTTTATCCATCCTTTTGATTTTTGCTCAACCCAGTGCCTTCTGTTATATGCACTTTGAAGCCACACATCCACACGGTTCATGACTTAAGTCTTATAAGTTTATGTGATTCTGTTTCGATTGTCTTAAAACCTGGCAACATCTCTTCCTGTTTTAACCCGGAGCATGTTTTGAGAATTGTTATATCAGGTCCTTCGATACTTGTTCCTCGCATTCTGCATTCGATAATCCTGCTCTGTTGATTTCACTAATAACTATAAACTCTGCATTTTTACTATCTATCATCTCCCATTTATCCTCACAAAGAATCTTTTGCTTAAACGCTCATGTATGACACCAGGGAAACTTCTACCTGTATCACTGGTAAAATCAAGCACTTTCCCATGTTTGCATAACATGCTATGTGGGACGTTTCCAGAACTTTAACAATTAGTTAATATGCAAATTTGCAATCTGAAACTCTGTGGGTTGAGTGAGTAATGACATATCTGCTGCCACTCAGTCCTAATGGGCTTGTTTTTGCCTTTGAGGGCGACACCCTAAATAGGGCCCGAGGGCACAACAAGTCAGTGAGAAAGGAGCCTTTTTGTTAGCAGGAGACAATTAGCATAGGCCTATGTACACAGCTTTAAGAGACCTCTCCCCAAATATTGCAGTGCAGCACCTGTATTGACATTGGCAGAACATTTTGCCTCAGTGCTCACATCCAGCTGAGAACGAAAGCAAAGCGTCCCAGTGTGCTCGCCGTGGGCAGCTATACTCGTAAATACCTGAGAGGAGCTCGGCGTATGGGTGTGTGACGCTATGATTTGTCCCATCAGTCATTACAACGCGTAAAAGCACAAATGTGAAATGGTTGACTCACGTTACTGTGAAAAGCCAGTTGTCATTATAAGGATCAAGTTTACATTTGAATGGTGAGCTAATGACTTGAGCTATTACTAGTCTTCACACCTTAATATCTACGGTCAGAATCATAAGATGTCAGAATCGGTCATCTGTTTGAGGCATATGTCCATTGTGGGTTTTTTTTATGATTCATTTTTCCAATCCAAACTCTCACAAAAAAAAAATCTCACATCTTAGTCTACCTGTCCTGGAGATTATTTCAGAACTGTCAACCCACTAACACATTTAGTTCTAAAATGAAGCTCTATATGCTCAACATGTTGCTAGAAAGATTTTTTTTTTTTAATAATTTGCTTATTGTTTTTGGCAAAAAAAAAAAAAATGACTCAGAAACTTTGTAGAGTACAGTTGTTGCCTAGTAACTGCTTCTACAAAAGCCCATCAACCATATGACCCCATATAAAATTGTATATAGTTGCTATTATAAGATTCGATGTTTGTGTGCTTTAAACAAACAAGTTATAGCACATTGATCAAGTAACTTTAGAGGCGGAAAGATTTACATTTCACATTTAAGTCTCACCAATCTCCTCAATGTAACAATGAAAAAAAAAGTAGTGGAGCTTTATCCATTCCCTGGATTGTTGTTAACTAAAGACAGATCGTTAAAAAATATTTAATACTCACAACTTACTCTTTTTTTTAATGTTGATTCTTTTGTGGCTGAAAATTAGGAGGACATAAGTCAGATGTACCTTTTTTTCCTTAGACTCCAGTAAACTAAACTGTCATTATAAATAATACTGTGTTCAGTTTGTTGTGCTGATTTTTCTTGGCTGAACGTTTTGTTTCCTCCAAAATGAGGCTTGACTTTTGTGTTTCATTTATAAGAAAGTGAGTCATGATTTGAGAGCGCTTAGTCAGTGTTTTTCTGCCTGCTGGAATTACGTCAGGTCATACAGCATCAGATCCCTCCCACGTCACAAATAGAGCTGATGTTATCTGACTCTTCACAACAGCACTCCTTCTTACCAGCAGTGTATGTGGGGACTAGTTTACGAGGGTTTTTTACAAGTTTATTCACTAGAAGTTGAGTAAAGTAAAAAAAAAAAAAAAAAAAGGATGAAACATTCCCATAACAAAATATCAAAAACTTTTATTGGTTAGGATTAGCAGGTACTTATTTGCTAATATATTTGGTGAAACTGCTCAAAACATTATTAAACTACTAAATTACTGTTGATAAGTAAAGGGTAAAGTATATTTTAAGCATTATGACCTTTATTATTGGCTATTTATAATAATAACTATATTTATATCGCACTTTTAAGAACAGTTGTTCACAACATGCTTTGACACTAAACTCATTTGTTCGTTTTTATTTCCATCATCTTTCCATTTATAAAAAATATATATTGTAAGGTCATCTATCTATCTATCTATCTATCTATCTATCTATCTATCTATCTATCTATCTATCTATCTATCTATCTATCTATCTATGATCATTGTTGTGATCGTGCGCTCAGGCAGGTCTCTGGTGCCGCAGGTAGTAGTGGTACAGTACCGTACCGGAGGAGGAGGACCGGCAGGAAGCGGCGTGGGCAGCCTCAGTGTGTCACCGCCTGCGTCACAGCAGACGCCAGGAGGGAGTTTTCCACTGACGAAAAAGGCTGAGCGGCTCGACAGTCTGCTTCAGACAAGGGAAGCGCTTCAGCTGGTACGGAGCCCCGCACACCGGAGACGCGCAGACAATAGCACCCGGGAGCCGAGTGTGTACGCGGGGATCAGCGCTGTAGCCTATTTATTCGTGCCATTTGGATTACTTACACCCCTTTATCCCATCCGACTGGCTCATCCAACGCTATTTGGTCCCCGATGGTGATCGGATACTTGAACTGCTGGTGAGTACACACACACACACACACACACACGCACAGTTCGCGGTCGGGTTATCGAAACACCGTACATTTCTGCGTTTAACCTCAGCGGAGGTTCAAACCAGATAGTTTGGATCCGGTGTGCCTGGGTTGGTTTAAATACCTTGTTTGAGTGGCTGTATGAGGAGTGTTGTTAATAGTCAGGGTTGCTTTTAAAACATTTTACATGTAGCGGTTTGTTTGACTTGACGCACTCATTGGCACGCGTAAAAGTGAGTTATAACTAAGTTGCAACGCAGGCAGGTGATTATCTAGGGAATACGAATTAAAATAATTTGTTGGTTTAGGCGAAAGTCCGATGATCCGCGTCATTCATTCGCCTATTGATTATTCATATCGGCTCAGTGTCAGTGATTTATCAAGCTTATACAAACTTATCGGCTCGGTCGTGTTTTTTTTTTTTTTGTTTTTTTTTTACGCGGGGGTGTGCAATCAGTTGTGAAATCATTAAATTGGAGTGTTGATGAGGTTGTCTTTGTGTGTATTCGGCCCGTGCGGAGTTGTTCTTGTTCACCTCAGCGGTGCTGGTGCGCCTCTTGTAACTAGAGCGACTCCTGAAGGCACTACATCTGAGCGCACAGCTGACGGAGCTGCTGTCATTACAATTAACATTAATCAGGAGAGGGGGAATGATCGGGTCAGCGTGCGCGTGTACGCACGTACGTGCGCGTCTTGATTTAATCATTGGTTTTTGATTGATAATTGATTGGACAGTGTACCTCATGCAGGTGACTGTGCGAACGGGCGCTGATTCAGTGTTTTTCATTGTTTGATTTTTTTTCCCACGTTGTTGCATATAAATGAATTAAATCGGTGTAAATTAAATCGTTAGAAAAACGAGGAATGCGCCCCCTGTTTATTTATTTACTGCTACTCTGACCCGCAGCTGTTTTATTAATGCATTTTTTTCAGGTATGACACTGTTGTCTGACGCTTTTCCTTTGTAGAGCCAGACCGAATCTGTTTTTGATTTACAGGGAAAAAAAAAAGAGACTGTATCAATTTATTCGTCTCTCGCGCGACCTCACCCGGATAATTTTTGGAATCATGTTTTCTGGAATTAGACTGCTGAGAGCTGAATGATCCTTTGTTTACTGAGAAGGAATATAGCACTTTGTGTTGTGCATTTAATGTGGCATGCCTTTCCCAGGAATGTCCAGGGGTGTTCAATAACTCTTTATCTCCACTTATATAACTACATTTTCCATTTTAGCACACATTTTACACTCTGTAAAATCATAACTGGCTAGTCTGTTGCCCTCTCATGAACACTAGGCTGAATTGCATGGAGGCAACTGCAGCTCTGTGCATTTTTTGAAGGAATTTAAACCAAGACAAACGGCATCTATATCTCCTAACCGCCTCTTCTCTTATCATGTGATCCTGTATTCGGCCAACCTTGTGTTGCTTGCAGCTGTCAGACACAGCATAGATAATCTGGATGGCCACTTCCTGTGTGCACTGCAGTGTACGTTTCACAACCTCAGGAAGCTCGCGCACACTTTCAGTGTCTGTCTCCCCAGCTGGAAGAGGCGGCAGCAGGAGCACGCTGGGTTCAGACAAGGTTGTCTGTGCCTGCTTCATTTTGGTCACGCAGGATGGCCCCACGCTTTTGTGCCTGGAGACGAGAGAGGAGCGAGGCGGCAGTAGAGGGTGG
>OMNM01038855.1:0-21702 GCA_900302745.1 Parablennius parvicornis | reverse complement strand
GTGTGTGTGTGTGTCTGTGTCTGTGTCTGTGTCTGTGTGTGTGTGTGTGATGGATTGCCCAGATGAACCTGCCTTCAGTCTGCTGCGGTGGGCTTTACATTGGAGGTAGATTGTGGCTGATTGAGCGTAAACCAGAAGGAAGATCTCCGCACATTTCTCAGAAATATCTTTGACCAACTCCTCTGATGACGCTGGGAGGTCTAACTCACCACGTTATCACTGTCTCACTGTGCATCCACAGGGTTCAGCATCACACACAGCGAGTACTCCTGCATCCTACATGAATTCGAAATAGAAAGTGAACTCACTTCTCAGCTCTGTGCCAAGGCCCAAACAAGAATAGAAGCTGAGTAAAAGCTCAATTCTGTACCCAAAGAGAGAGTCAAGACACAGCTCCTGCACATCTGATTTCTTTCTGTTGGAATACAAACCCTTGATCCTGATCCAGAGGGAGATTGTAGGAGCTGCAGCGCAGTTGGTTTCGAGAGGTTTGGTCTGAAGTCGACCGGTGGAGATCTACAGACTCCACAAAGGGTTTTCAGTGTTTGAATAATAAGAAAGGTTTCCATACTGACACTGAAACATCACAGCTAGTTCACAGACTTAACTTTAAATGATTTTCCTCGTACTCAGACTGTCTGAATCTAGAAACTACACTCATAAATAAAAACGAGAACATTTCAGATGTATGGTTGCTGCTCGCTGCTGTGTAGTGTCCCCGCTCTTTTGTGTTTTTCCTGATTCCCAATACTTTGCACTATACAATGGTCTTCACAGTTATATTTCTACATTCAGGACACAGAAATGTGATCTTTTGTCATGTGGGTGTGAAGTATGAGCCGATCCTGCAGCCGAGCATCAGACACAGATAATAAACTCTTAGCATCTGCGGCTAACCCTCGACTAAAGAGCCTCAGCTGTCCCGGACACATCGGCATCGGCTGTTTGATCAGAAATCAGGGATACGTGATGAATCGGTTCGTCCTGCCAGCAGGCAGGTAATCAGGTTTACGGCCTCTCAAAGGAGCACAGAGACATCAGAAAGAAACTACACGGTTACATAATTCCGCTGTGTGCGCTAGCATGTGCGTAAAATGAGCAGAAGACACACACATGGGTGATCAGCGCAGATGCGGCGTTGAGTTTCATGGAGGAAGTTTGTTGAAGCTCATGTGCAGTCCTGCTCTGTGTGGATCTGAAGAATAGCACATCATAGCTCTGATCAATAATGTACAAACTTCCTTCCAAGTTGGCAGTAATAGAAAAAGGAATGCATGGATAAAATATTGTCTCTTTTTATGTGTCTCAACACGTTCACATAATGAAACCTTTTGAACCTCCAATTTAATGTTTGAGTCTGAACCTTTTGGAAACGGCTCCCAAGGGGGGACTTTTCAAAAAAAGCTCAGTCGCCGAATAAATGGTGAATAGGCAACTTTCTGGAAATGCTCTGACTCAGGGTGAGTGCAAATGGCAGAAACCGTCGTGAACAGTTCTTCTGCACATGCTCACTAGATAGAAAATAACGACGTCATGACTTTCAGTGCATTCTATTGGTCCAACATGACAACCACTTGGTTTTCAGTATTTCTGCTATTTCAGTGTAAACAGAGGTCTTTTTCAGAACGTTGCCCTGTAAATGCGAAACTTTTCTGAAACAAATGTGTCATCTGGAACGTTGTCATGTAATCGCTTCCAATTCATGTGTTTTGGATTGTTGGAGTGTTCATTCTCTCGCACTATTCTTCTGAAGGTTTAACTCTCTGCGCTTCTTTTGTTTCTAACACTGGCTGATTACACAGCGTGATGTCTACATGTCACAGAGGAGCAGTCAATGAAAAAAAAAAAAGCTCTGACATGCAGCAAAGTGTAATTAATCCCATTGAACTCCCTGAATGGGGTGCTGGAGGACGAGTCTGCGAGCCTAATTGAAATGGACCCTGTGAAGGCATATTCAGCGGAGGCATCAAGCATTAACGTGGCGGATTAGCGCGGCAGACGTCTCCTAATGATGTGTGAACCTTCAGCGGAGGATCCTGCTGTGGTGTGAGAGCGAGGTGCTGCCACTGTGTGTGGAAACAAGATGGAGCCTGGACACAGGAGGAGAGCGGAGGAGCGACAGGGAGCAGCAGTGGACGTGGAGCGTCCCGTTTCTGAAGATGACATCAACGTAATCCAAGTACAAAGGGCAGAAACTCTGTGTCACAATGATTAAATGTATAAAAGCGTAAGTATAAAGTGTAAAAGCGGTGATATTAACTCGCCTCAGGCTTAAATTGGAGCAGTGATGTGGCAGTCGAGAAGTACCAATGGTTGAATGAACATCTGGAGCAGATGTGGAAGGTTAAAGCTGACGTGGTTCCGGTGTAGCTGGAGCACTCGGGCGAATCCAGCAGATCCTAGGAGCGACATGTGAAGCCTCAGTCTAGAAAGCCCTTCTTGAGATTTGAACAAACTTCTCAGTTCACAGAGCCGCGCTGTACGAAATAATAAACTTTGGGCCACGACATGAAGTTTGCTGTGCGAAGATTGCACCATGAAAACACAAACTGAATCACAACCTACGATGTACGTGATTCAAAGTGACGGTGTAAGAATAAGATGTAATAACCATCCATCCACGAGAGAGAAGCTACACCCAGAATTCTGCATGGATTTGACGTCCTGAATGACATGAGCTCTGAGATTTCACCGTTCTTATTTGTGGCTAAAAACAAGATATCAAAAAAAAAAAATCTAAATCTTTTTTGTTTTGTCTTCATTCGTTGTCACTGAATAATCTCTTTAGTTACAATGCAACAAGATCATATCTTCAAAATGTGGCAGGTTTAATCAAGTTTTCTTACATATTGTTCTCGTTCTCTCTTAGTCGTTAGCTAAATATCAGTTTACGCGGCTGAATGCATGTGAAGGAGCACTGAAAGCTGCAAACGACGCGTAACACTTCACGTGGTCTTAATGCTCCACGTGTGGATGCAAAGTGAGCAAAATGCACATTTAAAACCGCAGCGATGACATCGTGTGGCTTTGAAATGGTAGACATTAAGGTAAAGCATGTGTGACATGATGGAATGGATGAATTTAAATGCGGAATATAACTTTATTGGATGCATTAGGAGGAGGATGGTTCACTTATTGGATGGAGAAAACGCAGTTTGGCAGCTTGTAAACAAAGAAAACTAGTTTTTTTTTAGGTACAATTCAGCAAATGGACAATCTGCTGTTTCCAGAGGCGACCAAAAGTGAAGCCGCAATTTTTTTTTTCCCACGTCTGTGACAGTCTGCTGTTAAATGGCTCAGGAGTTTTGTGTTTCCCAGCCGATCCTTGGCTCCACTGAGTTTCTTACTGTACGTCTGTGACTGATCCTCCCCTGCAGGCTTTGTTTGTGCCTGTAGGACTCGGGAGGAATCTCACACACCAACACACACAAACATTTAGACTTACTAATGACTCTCCATGTCTGTCCTCTAATTACCTTCCATTCATCCCGTCACAGCCCGGCGAGGAGGTTCTCTCCTCCTCTGCAGACGGGGTTGTGCTGAATTTGGAATAGCTGTGATGTGGTTTGTCATCTGATTGTGTCACTGAAGAGTTTTCGGGCTTTGCTTCACAGTTTAAAGAGTTAAAGCTGCTGAGATCAACAGGATTAATGACAATCTGTTTAATGATACAGTTAAAATAACCACTGTGAAAAATATTGGAATTTATTTACTGTTTAGTAATTGTTGAATGAACTGTTTACCTGAAAATGTACATGTCTAAAAGAGGAAATGTTACTCAATATGAACTTATTATGACTTTACAAGACTAGATGATTTTACTAATTACTCAAAATAACATTCTGCAGAAACTGCTGATGCTCACCGGTTTAATAAGGCCACGTGTCGGATTTGTTGATTCCTCAGTTCCTTCATGCTCTGTGTCTTCTTCTCTGTTTTTGGTGTATTTCTGTGGCGGCGTCACAGCGCTATCTACAGGCCTGGTATATTTAATCCATCATTTTCAATCGTTTTCGTGGTGTGGCGTGGACGCATAAATTCAGTAACTCAGAGGAGCCGACGCTGAGCTCGTTTCTTTTCATGTGAAAGGAGAGGAGAGCGTTCCACACCACAGATCCAACTTCCCCTCTCCTTCCTGTTTCCAGGGAAACGGCAGACATGCAAGGCAGTTTATCAGAGGCTGGAAAGTGACGTGAGGAGACAGTGAAACATGAAGGAGACGAGGAGGAGGAGGAGGTAGAAATGATAAAGATTTAGAGGGAATGTTATGTCAGAGAAATATCTACTGTCCAAAAATAGGTAAACACAGACGGTCTCCTTTCACACATCCTCATCTCCTCGTATTTTATCTGCTGTCGGCTCTTCGCTGCATCGGTAACCTGCAGATTGTAGATTTCCCCAAAATGTTTCTGGAATAAATATATCTTCTATCCATCACAGGGTTAACACATACATGGACACACAATGTGCCAAATAATTGTCAATAATGACTCCAATAGTAAAGTTTGTGGGAGGAATTCCTGCTCAGGAAGAACATGCAACTCTTCATATAGAGATCCAGAGTCTGTACTCTTGCAGTGAAAACAGGATGTCAAAGTCTCTTTAAAAGGTAAAAGAAACACCCAGTCCTTTAAATTTAGCTGTTATAAAGTTTTACTGGAGTCAGCTTCTGTCTGTGGCTCAGGCCCCGCCCCCTTTCCCCTATCAACCATTCATTTAATTCAGTTCCCAAACATATATTGGGGGGGATACCATTTTTGATGACATAACAGTTACCACACCGATCCAAACACCTTCCAACCAACAACCATCACAGAACTTGATGAGCCTGAGCAGCACTTTCCAGATATAAACTGAGTATCACACATAAACAAATAGATAAGCAAAAGAATGAGCCCATAAAGTAAAATAGATGTTTTACTTTATGGGCTAGATAGTTGTAGCGGGGGGATGAATGAGTGTAAAACTGCTCTGAGGCACTATAAAGAAGTTTGCTATATTGTGTCACAGTCGGTCTGAAATGGTCCAGTTTAACGTGAACAAAATGAGCAGTGAAGGACTCGTCGAACATCTCGTTACATGTTGGCGCTTGTGGACGTGCAGCCTCCGACCTTCCTCACCATTAGATGCATTAGTGAGAGCGATGGAGCTTAAGTGCATTCAGATGTGTGGAGGAGGAGGAGGAGGGTTTATGGGGGCATGCAGAAACAGGGACTCCACATGTTCAGGCATCTCCCGGAGAAGCTTCCAGTCAGACAGTACATCACAAGCTCTGTTCATGCAGCATAAAAGACTGGACACAGTTTGTTCCAGGACAGAGCAGACTGCTGGGGGAAGAACTGCAGTGTGACGGTGCATTCAAGTAACCTGTAAGTAAACATAATCTCTATTCAGAAAGGTTGTTTGTGTACTAAGTTCAAGTTTTAATCAAAATATGCAGGTACTTTTAGCTGAATTTTATGCTCTAAAAGTCTGTATGTAGGAATCTCAATGGTATCATTGCTGTTATCTATTGTCAGTAGATCTGGGTTTTTCTTTGTAAAGGTATTTTGAAATGACAGTGTAGTATTTGGCGCCATACAAATATAATCGAGTTGAATCTCGAAAGAAACTGAAATGAAAGAAACTGGATATTACATTTATTGAATTAAAGTGAGATGTTAAAGCTATAAGTCTACTTTAAGGAATGCAGTTACAATAAGAATCTGATTGAAATTGAGTAATTTGATAGAATTGAACCTTTTAATAGTTCTTTGATCTTTTAATAATCTCATGTCAGTAAAATATGGCAACATTTAGGGGGGGAAAAAAACAACATTTAATGTTTTATTGAAGGATGCATGATTTTTTTCTACTTTTTTAGAAACAATTGTGAGGAAACAGAATAAGTTGATACATTTTAACAAACTACTTGTGTGGATCCATGAAGACGTCAACAAAAACATTTGTAATTTGAATCCTATCAAGATTTATCTCGCATCACAGCATCTAAAAAGGAAAGAGTGTCCATATCATTCTGTCCTTTTAAAATACTGACACAAACAAATGTAAACACTTGTGAATTTAGTTGTTGCTGCTTTAAATTCAAGCATTTTTCCACCATCACGCTTTAGTATAATTTAGTTTTTTTGTTTTGTATTTTCTCATTTGATTAAAGTGTGAATGCAGGACTCTTGCTTGTATTGTGAGCAGCTGCTTTTCGTGAAATGAAGCTCTCAGTTCAAGACAAAGTAGAGGTGGATGTCTGCTTGAGGTCATCTCTGAATAAAGCAAAAGACCCTGCATGACTTAAGACCAATGTAATTAGATTACTCTGGAGACCTGCTGTCAGCTGATCGAAGAATCCGGAATAGAAGAAAACTGTTCGAGACGTTTTATCAGACCAAACTTCTCCTCACCTGATTAATCCCCCCTGGTTTGTTTATTTTGTTCCTGGCTGCGTTTTAATGGCGTGTTCACGTCGAAAGTCTGTACATCTATTAATAATATATGAAAAATTACATAACTATTCATCCATGCAACAAAGAGCAGGGTGCATAGCGAGGACAGAGTAGCTTCTGACAAAGGATGCTTTTTGTGCTTCGACACGTCTTTTCATCTGTCTTCTGACATTTCTGTGGCTGGGAATCACAATCACAGGAGGTGTGTGAAGATGCAGGAAGAAAAGAAACTCGACGGGGGATTAATAATCTGCATGGAACAAGAAGAGATGTAATATAAGCACACTTTGTAAGATGCTACTTATAAGATTGTTTTCTGTTTTGGTATAAATCTGTTTTGGTATAAACCCTTCACTTTTCTTCATGAAGAAGAAAAGTGAAGGGTTTAAATCAGAGCTGTCAAACATAAGACACTGACACTGAGAGCCTGAGATCATTGCATACAAACTAGCATTAGCCTCAAAGCCATGCTGTCAGAATGAGTTTGTTAAAACACTCATAGTGCAACAGTATTTTTTGGGGGGACATTTTACTGTATTTTGCACCAGATGATATTGTAGTCATTTTCTGTTGATTTTCTTTGCAAAAATATAGAAATTTTCATTTCATATACTCCATGGCACAACGAAGAAAAACTGTGAAATTTAAATTTAAAGGATATGTTGACACTGTTTTCCCAGTTTGGCCCATTTGAGATGAAACTGGAATGAAGTAAAATAGATTGAAGTAGATAGGAGAGGAAGAGAGAGGGAAACAGAAAGAGGGAGAGGATGGATGCAGTGTGGTGGGGGAGGGGGTCTCCATCCAGTCATCCAGCATGTCTCAACAGTAGGATTACAGTGGAGAGATTCCATGATTTTCCTACGTTACATCACAGAGTTCACATGAGCTATTTTTATTTTTAACTGGCAGTAAAAAATAAACCTGACGCGCAGATTTTCTGATAAAATCTCAGATGTATTCTCAGGTGATGGGAAGTGCCAGCTCCTAAAAAGCTCCCTGCACATGTGTACTGTAGCAGGCAGCGACTTAGCAGCCAATCCAGAGCCGGGGAACAGACCCCCTCCTCTTCCACCCCCTCCTCCTCCTCCTCCGCGCAGAAAAAGCCGCTCCATCAGTGCTATTTGGGCGCATTACCGAGCAAGATGGCGCTCCTGCTGTCAGCACCTCGGACAGCTCTCGCACAGACCTGAATCTCTCCTTATATATCTTTTTTAAATTAATTTTTAAAATTATTTACACATCAGCACACGTGCGTTTTTTTTCCTTTTTTTTTTTCTTTTTCTTTTGTCACCTGCAGTTCTCAGGTGATGAACCCAGGTGCCAAACACAGGGGATTCAATTCCGGATCAACTTAACTGCGACCAGGCAGGACTTTACACCCCTCCTCCTCTTCCCTCCTTATCTGCAGCCACAATCCACATCTAGGATTGGAAAAAAAGATCAAATAAAAAGAAGAGATACGAGCGACGTCGGCCTGTGTGAGTCTGTATGTGCGTTATTTTGCGCGCATCCGGAGGAATGGAGCCACGCTCGTCCGGATCTCCAGAGGCCGGTTCAGAGAGGAGAGATGGAGCCCTGTAGATCCTGTTCCCTCCTCTGAGATTGGCCCTCGCTTTCTCTTTCGCTTTATTTTTTTTTATTTTTTTTTGTGTGTTTTTGCATCGCTGGGCTGTGAAAAATGATGTTGGTGCTGCTGGCGGCTGCGTCCTCGGTGTTTTTCGGCACCGGCTGTGCGCTCAGCTCCCATTTCAGCTCAGGTGAGTCCACATTCCGCAGCTTTACGCCACGAAATGACACCGCACAGTCCCGGTTTGGCACATTTTAATACTCCCCAGCGTCCACCTGTATGTATCTGATGTACAGTTTCAGCATGCGGGGTGATGTAATCATGCTGACCTGTAGGCTGGCTGCTCGTGGCTCTGCAAGCAATTGCACAGAAACCAAAAAGGAGACACGATTTTATCAATCACAGCTCAGATGAGGGAATTTTTAAGCTCTGTTCGTGACGGTCAGTTATACGGGTCAAAGGTGAAAAGAAAAGGAAATTATTAATGGAGGCAAGACAACGGTAATTGTGGCGAAAAATCCCAAATCGCTGCTTTTGATATGTGATATTTCACTGTTTGCAGATTGAGCAGCTAGCCTGTCATTCAGGTTCCATAGCAACCAAAAGGTGCAGCAGCAGTCAGAAGCTTTCCCATTTTTTTCCCCAATAAATGGTTTCAGACCATGCACTTTCACTTATTCCTTGTTTTTTCTATTATTGAATGGCTATGCAGCCTTCAGATGTGTCTGGAAATATTAATAACATGTTACATCCTGCAAATATACTCCCTCTGCTCTGTTATGGCCTTTTTCATATGGCTAGCTTTCATAATGCACTCTTGTTCTTAGGAAATACTTTGATTGAAGTGCATCAAGCCTCCAGCAGACAAGTGTTTCCATCCGTAGATGATGAAACCTTGAAAACCTCTTTTATTTATCTTTCTTTTATCAGATTGTCTCCTGTTCCAAAAATGATAATACTCTGGTACCAGATGGTTGAAATTGAGGTGTTAATCTTGTAGATGTGTCTATTCTTTGAAATGAATCTGTAGTGTTGGTTTGTTTATTTCTGTCATTCAGTTTTGCAACATGTCAGTGGTTGTCATGGAACTGAATTTTCTGTGATGTTCATTCTGCACTCATAAGGAATCAGTGTGAGAGGACCTGATTCCTAAGAAGTACCAGACATTTATTTGGCTGTTCACAGCTGTTCTAGAGATGTTGGGAGCTAGAAAGAGGGGAACATTGGCTCCTCGGCCAGGCTGCAGTTTGAAACAGGATGTTTAATATTGAGGTGATTACAGCTCCTCTAGAAAATAGAAAATATTGACTTGTCTTTCTCTCCAGCCAACAACAGCATTGTGGCTAACGCAGGACTCGGGTGTGCAATAATGGGATGTAAATCCTGCCGTACCATAGCACTAACGCTTTAAATACTAGAATCGCTGAGATTTATTTGTGTCACACTGCAATTATTGAGACATTTGTAAATGACTAGTATGGAAATACTGATTAAAATTTCCCCTCCAGTTTCCAGTTCTTCTCCAGCTAAACCAAACACAAACACACAGACTAACTCCTTGGATTAGCTGCTGTGCACATATTTACACAGAGATCTGCTTCCGGGGAAAATCAGTTGGCTCCCTTTTATATCAGCTGCATGCTGGTTTGTGCATGTTTAAGGAAGGTTTTTTTTATTTTTCCCTAAACATTCTAGTATTGTTATTAGAATCTTTGGATACTTTGGAGTCATCAGAGACTTCTGCCTGATACTTCAAGTGTTGCGCGTTTGACCAAACAGTCCATCTGAAATAAAAGATAATAAAATTACTAAGGAGGATTTTCGCCAATGCCAACAGTTCATTCCTCATCTCCATCTCATCTTCAATCTCTTTAATACCACCTGAATCGAAATCAAGCCAACAATCCCAAAAGATAAATCTTCAAACAACAATATGAGGCTCAGGCTGATGGTTCAGGATGTAATAAGGAACAATAATGCAATACAACTGTGGTCAAATGTAGAATAATCCTAATTCATGACAGGTGTGTGAATTTTGAGTTTGACACGATGACGCATAAACTACGTTACAAAACGATACAAGTTGGTGCCTATTATTACTGTAACTTAACACAAAGTAGTGTTGTAGTACTGGAGACCGGTCTTGACTTGATTTTTCTTCGTCTCGCATTATTTGTTCTTGGTGTCAACACTACCAATTAGCAATTCATTTTTCCAAAATCACACTCTAATAATTAGTATCTGGTGATATTGAGGAAATCTACACTCTTAAAAGTGCAGCATTTGAAATGTAGGTAACAATAGTGCATTAAAACCAATGTAGTTTTTTTTTTTTTTTTTTTTTTTTTTTCTTGTACTCCATGAAAACACAACTTTTTGAAAACGCTCCGACTCGGTCTTGGTGTAAGCGGAGGAAAACACAACTGAAGATGCTGCTGTGCATGTAGTAAAGGGTTTTTCTGCACATGCTCAGTAAATGGACAATAACAAAAATGTTTTCGTGTTTATAGTTGATAGTCACCTGGAATAGCAATCTTGTAGTTGGTCGTCTGTCCATATGAATGTCTGTGTTTTCCCGTTGATAATGTCTCTAGCGTTCTGCTCTCAGCACGCATGTGTGTGTGGTTTCATTAAAGAAACTATCAATAGCTCAAACTGGCATGATAACTACATGGTTTCCAACGTTTCTGCCATTTCAGGTTTTCAAAACATTGTGGTGTGAACGGGGCCTCAGTTGGGCCTGAGGTTAAATCAGTAGCTTTGTTGCAGAAATGACTGAATATTGTGCCTCCAGATTCTTTACCATCTGAAATTTTTCTCTCGTGTTATATAAAGTCAAACTTTAACTTTATTTACTCGATAATGTGAAATGCTGAGACGGTAAAAGTGTAAAAGTACAAAAACCTCCATGTTGGCTCTAATGGCTCTAAAGCCATTTAGTTTATGTTTTAAGGCTATGATTAAAGACCTAATTGTGCAGTTAGCAACAAGCCCAACTCACCGTGTTCAGACATTTTGTTAGTTTGTCATACAGCCGTGCGCTGTGAATGTTGTCATTTGTATTTTCCATTTGTACGTCTGCAGAGCTTCAGCTGCTCGTCCTGTCTCTACGTGTGAGCATTAGGATGGAGAAAGCTTGAGGTTATGAGAGTTTTAAATGGGATGTAAAGATGATGGAATGAGGACGGACTGAAGGGGAGGTCGGAGTGATGCTGCTGAGGAGGGCGGATAAACGGTCCAGAGGGGGCGGGGCTTGGTATCACTGGGGGTGTGTTACTGGCAGTGCTGGCCGGTTTCCCAGCTCCCCACCCCCCGAACTGGTTCTCCATTTCACATTTCTCCCTGGACTCCTGCGCATGCAGTGGCACACTGTGATTACATGGAAACTAATCAGGAGGAGGTGTGTTTGAACGCCCAGCGAACCCTCTTCTCTCTGGGCTGTCGCTGAGTCAGCAGGTCCAGGACGGAGGAGCTGGAGCAGCAGGTAAACCTGAGAGGGGAGGCACGGGGGTGATGTAAGGCAGGTGCAGATAGGAGACAGGAGGCATGCTGGTGTTTACATGAGAGATGAGATCTTATAGAGAATGGTGTGTGCAAAGCCGGCAGAATTCAGAAAACCTCTAGAACTGGATTCATGCCAATTTACAGCAATCAAACAACCACTTAAAGCTTTTTTTTCCCTCTGATGTGAGCCTCAAAACCTTGTGTTAGGATCAACTCCCCGACGCTGACACTGATCCGGAGAGATGAAGACGGACTGCGCTGGTCTTAAGTTGTGATCGTCTTTCTGTTCCTGAAGAACATCTTGTTCAAAACATCGTCTTTCCCGGTGCTGAATGGCTGAGCGGGTCTGAAGTGAGGCTGCTGCAGACACACTTCTGACTGATAGAGCCGTTCTGTAGTGTCTGTCTGTAGAAATCCCGCAGAACAACGGCCTCTGATTACAGCTCGTCTCTTTTGTCTCTTCAGACTGATGAAGAAAACCACCTGTCAAAGTTAGATTAACAAACAACATTGTTGTCTGAGTTCTGGAGTTCTCAGATGATTAGGGAGATTATCTGATTGGGAGGAAACAGATTAACTCTTTTTTCTTGAAATCAACCAGATTAGTGAAACATTTCAATATAACCTGCAAAAGAAATGGACCCAAAAAAAGAAAGAACACTGTTATTTGGAAGTACACAATACGTTGATATCATCAACAGCTGAGCACAAACGTCTCGTACACAGGAAAACTTAATAGTTCATCAAACTTGTATTACAATAAGCAATAGCTCTTATGGAGGTGTGTCTGTCGGTCTGGAAAAGTGGAGTTATCAAGTCTGTATGTTCATGACAGTTTATCAATTATCGATTGTTAAAACATGTAGCAGCACATGCAGGGACATTGTTTGCCATTCTTTTTACAATATTCATCCAACATGGCTGAACTGTAGAACCGGACCAAAAAGAAAAGTCCTCACAGATTTGATACAAAGATTTTCACTGTTTAGTTGGGATGACGAGATGATGAGATTCAAATTTTAACACTTGAGCTCAATTATACACAGATATCTTCAGACCCCATATCTCATCCCAGTCAAGATTTGTGATCTTCATAACCTTCTATAACGTTGTATAAAAAGAAGTTATATATATTTCTTTTTTTGCCTGCCTGGAGACTGCAGACGAAAACTAGCTACAAAGCATCTTTTCCTGAACATTAATATTTTTGTACATGGTCCCTGAAAAACTAAGCTAAACTAAGTAAATAATAAATAAACTATCTTGCAGCCTTTTTAACCAAATATGTTCAGTTCCCAGTTTTACTGTTTTTGTTGTTTTTTGTTTAATTTTTGTACTTTTCAGCATCTAACTTATGTCCTGTTGTCACCTTTTCTAATAGAGTATGTGGACATAGATAGTACATAGATCAGGCTATAAGGTCTTCATTTGTCTGATCATCCATTTTTTACCCACTTTATCTAAGCCTCAGTTCAGTGTCTCATTCTGGTTTTGTTTAACACGAGAAAATCTAAATTACTAAATAAAATTGAGAGCCTTCTGAGCCAGATCTTAGGTTGAGAGAAAAAGTCATCCTCCGCCTTATTAAATCTTCATGGATATACAAAGGCGTTCTTAATAAAAGAATAATGAATCGCACTTCTTCATTGATCCTGGAGGGAAATTCTTTTCATGTGTGTTGCTGCTCAGTGGACAGACACTAACACAGCTGTGGGGTTTGGGGTTTGTGGGGGCGGTGGGGTGTCTTTCTCTCAAACATGCACAGAGACGTTGACATGCAGACGGAGGCTCTCTGCGGTCCAAGTGGGAGCTTAGAGCTCGGTTGATTAAAAATGCCATGATGTAGGGACGTTCCTTTTTCTTACAGATTGGATAACTTAAGAAATGACCTTCAGGTAAATGTCAGTGTGAATGAATCTCCAAGGGCCTCCAGAGGTCACGATCATCTCTCATCTTCAGTGGGTGGTGACAAGGTTGGAAACACTTATGTTATTGTTTTCACCGTTTCAGCTCTATCCAGTTTCAAAACGTTGCCATATAAACGCAAAATTGATCTGATATGAAAACACAAAAGAACTTTGTGTAAACAGAGTTTTAAATTGTGACTTTGAGAAAGGTTCATCTCCTAGATTTATTTCCTCTCCTTTCAACTTCCTCCACAAACAACTCCACTTCTTTGTGTTTGTCTGGGCTCAGTGATCCGCCCAGTCACTGTGAGGTGAACACAGGCGGACAAACACGAAGGCAACTCTATTTCCAGCTGATCGTTCTCGTGTAAACAGTCCAAAGCGTGAAAAAGCCTGTTTAAACAGTCTTTGCAATTCTCTCCATAACATGACACTGCAATCTCTTCAGAATAAAAGCCTCAAAGAAAACATTGATTGTAACCTTCTTTGAACAAGTCACTGTATTTTACACCAGAAGGCTTCATTAAAATTGGCTTTATGTTTAGATTGTGGTCATTTTTCATACTAATTGCTTGGTTGTTGTGAAAATACAGACATTTTCACAATAAAGAAAAAAGTTAAAGTTTAAATGTAAAGGTTATCATGGCACTTTTTTACCGGTCAGACCCATTCAAGATAAAGCTGAGCTGCTGGTAACCCTTGAACTAAAATGTGTTTGACAACCCGCTCTTGTATAAGAAGAGTTATTTGTATTAACTGTAGATCTCAGCTGAAGCTTTGAAGAAAAACATCATGTGAAAAACCTCATAAATCCAGATATAATCCAAAAATAGGACCTGCGTGTAAAACAAAACCCTGCATGGTGTGATAGAAATACTTCTTTCAAGTCAGGACTCTTCCTTTTACAGATTTTATGAGCTCTTTTATAAAGTCTTGTGAATCCTTCCTGGACTGAAGCACAAGCCTGTAATCCCACAAGTGCGTTCAGACCAACACACAGCACTTTATGTAATATACTGTGTGTTTACATCTTACAAGGATTGTTTAAACGCAGACAAAAATACATAGCAGTTGTGACATTGTATTTAAAGCGGACTTCCTTTGGATAATAGAGCTCTGAGGCTTGGGCAGTGTTTATCTGATAATCCTTTCATTGATCATCTGTGCAGATATTTACTCTGGCAATGATTTTCAGGCTGAGTCCTGCTCTCGCCCTGTTTCAGTCCTGTTGGGATGGATAATGGAGAGTGACGGCAGTCTGCACCTGAATCTACCTCCCTGCAGCTCCTGATGAGGCTGCTTAGACTTCACAGCCGGAGGAGGGATTGTGTTGTTGAATTAAATACACGACGGGTCGGATGTGCACTGCTAATGAAAATTAGATCCTCTTCTCACTCACTAGTTACATCTTTAAAAAGCTTTTTTTTTTAAATACGTACAAAAACAGAACTCATGCTGTGCTTTTAACTGTTGAAATAAGTTATAATGAATTCAGCATGTGATTTGTTTTCTTCTTTATTCCTTATATTTCTGATAGAAAAGCTATGAACTAATGTATACTACAAGGTTGACCCATTATATATGAAGACTGATAAGCTTTTCCTGTAATGTTGGTTGATTGAGGCCAGTCGTTCTTCATAATTAAGACTTTCGATGTAAAAAACATTGATATCGGGTGTTAATTTCAAACATAACTACTTTTTTTGAAAACATTACATTAGATTTAATTGTGTGAGTTTAATTAGTGGGAGGAAGATGATGTATATTTCTACAATCAATAGTCATAACAGAGGGACTAAGAAAAGGGACTAAGTTCAAAGCTACAAAACCTTCAGTAGTTGTAACTTGTGAAAATAATGTCACAATCAGTTAAACAGACATTGCTGGTGAAGCGAGCTGTAATGGAGGCAGTGTGAACCGGCTCAGTGTTTCAGCACCATGGAGAGCTCCTCACACCGAGCTGCACTGAGCTGAGAGGAACTCGCTCCCAGTCGCTCTCACACAGATTATTCCAGAAGTGTGGAAGCTGGCAATGACTGTTGATTTAATAACCTACGAGATACTTATAAAATCCTTCCTGAACCTTGAAGACAAACAATTTAGAGACTTAATAATATGAGGCCTGTTTTTCTTTCTGGATCTGGTTCTGGTTTACAGACCAATCTTTCAAGTGAAATTGTATTGTTTTTGTTTCTGAAATGTTTCATGTTTACACAGCAACTTTTGAAAATATTGTCAGTTTACACAAAAAAACAAAAAAAAAAACAAAGAAAAAGAAACCCTGCTGAAAACTATATAGTTAGCATGTTGGGCCACAAAATGACGAAACATACACTATTGATATTACGTAACAATGGCAAGTGCAGACATCTGTATGGGTAACGTCTAAGATGGATTGTTATTACGGTGACGCTCAGCTATAAAACTACCAAGTGCCTGCAGGAAGATACGGACTGGGAGGAAATACATTGTTGGTATTCTCTGTCCACTCGTGCATGAGCAGAATAACTATTTACTACAGCGACAGTCCACATGAGCAGGAGCAGCATTTCCGAAAAGTTGTGTATCCCCCCGTTTCTATAGGCACATAGCCTTTTCAAACATTTCCACCTTTGCAATCGTTTCTAAAAAGTTGTATTTTCAGCGACTCCGAGCACGGTTGTCATGAAAATGGCTTCTCCACAAACCCTCTGAATAAGCTTCTTCTTTGTCAGATCTTGCAGCCTTGATGGTGAGCAGACTTTTTTCACAAGCTCTCCTTCATTCTCTGGTGCACTTCTGCATTTCTGCATTTCTTGGCACATTAACTCCACCAACTGTCGAATAGCACCATCGTGTGAAACTGTTGGCAGAGCGAGTCCTGGTACATCATTGTCCTCCGAGAATCTGAATCTATCTATCTATCTATCTATCTATCTATCTATCTATCTATCTATCTATCTATCAGTATCCTCTATATAAAAGATAAAATAGAGATTTAAACAAAAAAAACAATTTGTACTCCAGATGAAATCATGCAGGTTATTATTTCATGTGTGTGTGTGTGTGTATAATTACGAGTGTACTGTTGTGGGAATAATTCCATTTCCTGGTTCCTCTTTAGCCTCTCCGCTCAGGCATTAATGACGAATTGATTAGCTTTGGAGTGCCACACTGTTTGCACAAGAGAGTCTGATCACTGGACTCCAGCGCCAAGTCAACACACGAGACCCGTGCGGCTCCTCCTGCAGGACCGACTGCAACGCTTCTGCTTGACCCATCAATATGGAGGGATATTGATTGGCATTGATCCTCTTTTGTGGTCTTTCAGTTTTTATAGTAGGATTTAGTTCTTTCACTCTCACGTGAGCTAATGTTTTCATTCTCTTCTGTGGGCACTCCTCTTTATATCCACTCTTTCTTTTGTTTAATTTCTGTCTGCATGTGCTCATCTAATAAGCAAATGGGAGGAAGATGCCGCATAATTTGGATTATAGTTTAAGTTACATCAGTTAGTGGGAGGAAGATGCTCCATAATCTGATTTTTAACTGCGACTCTTTCACAGTTATTTCAGAACAACAACAGCCACAGTAGTAACATTTAACATCACAGAAGAGATTAAACTGTGCTGCTCTAACGGTCTCATCATGAATTAACAATGTGACTTCATTTTATAGAGTTTGTACACAAAGTCAAGAATTTTAGTCTTGTGCCATAGCTATAATTTTCATAATGTTTTGGCCTAAAAATTGAAGATTTATTGACTTTAGTGGCAGAGGATGTTTCCACGGCTCATGTATGAAAATGCTAAACATCTAAAACAGATTCTATTTGCTCCCGAGCGGCTTCGTGTTGACATACGTTAACTCTGCATGGCGGCTGACCCGGTGGTCCCGTTCATGTGGTCTCAGCGTGCGTCAGTCGTTCCATACAGCACAGTCGTCATGGCAACGCGACTAAAAAGCACCGACGTCGCCATTCATCACAGGTTATTTTAGCATCTTCGCAACTCCTTCAGCAATCAAGGTCTGAACAGGAGCAAATAAATATGAGTCTCTTGCTCTTCACTTCCTGTTCCTGCTCGCTTACTTACTTACAGATCTGCACATGAGTGCCACACGTGAGGCCGCTGCAGCTGGAGGAGTTTGTTTTCTTATTGATAAGAAGTGACAGAAAATATGAAGATGTATTTTGTGGAGAGGGAAATATGTGAAAAACAGGTCAGACCAGTGGCTTACAGGCTAAGGTCGAAGACTAGAATAGGTTCAAAAAAACTGAATTCTAGTGTTTTACACTTGTGAAGAGTCAATACATAACACTAAAGGCTGAAACTGATGAGAGAAGTAGAATTTATTTCAAGAAAAAAAATGTTAATTTAGAGTTGAGTGTAATATAAATGCAATAAAGATAATTAAACATGATCAAATGAGAGTAAAATGGTTAATAATATGATATGTGGAGGTTTAATATTCAACCCCAGCTTATGACACATCAGTGATTACAGATATATATCTCCATAATTGATGATTTCTTTAAGGAATCTTTACCTCGAAAACACTGATTACAGATTAACTCTAAGAATAACACTGTGCCGTATTCATAAGGCTCATAATTCACAAGCTATTCATAAGGTAATGTTTTTTTCATAAATACCTTCAAATATTTATATCTCTTTGGTATAAATACCTGTGTAATTATAGTTTTAGCAGCATGAATAGTTAAAATCAACTGCAAAGAAGGATTTAAAAAACCCCAGTGGCAAATAAAATGACCACAAATCAGTGAAATTTGTTCTGAAACCACTGCGATATCATACAATTCTTCATGATTGCTGTCTCATTATCCATCTAATTATCTATGAGACACAAACGAACTGCAAACAGATGTAACTAAGCTATACAATCGTCTGAAAGTGACACAGAGACAAGACAAGAGTGCAGAGATATGAAAAGGTCACAAAGAAATGCAAAAATACACATTAATTGTATTTGTTTTTGAATGACTAATGTAAGAAATGTGCTGGTTTGACATTGAAATATCTTCTTCCTTTAAAGAATAGCTGCTTTCATGACGTTGGTGAGAGTTCTCTCTCTCTCTCTCCATCGCTCTCTCTCTCTCTCTCTCTCTCTCTCTCTCTGTTTCTTCAAGAATCAGATGTGCAAGTGCTGAAATACCACTCTGCCCCAGTTCAAGCACTGCTTACATAAGAAGCCAGTTCTCCCTATAGAGAGCGGACATAGAATGAGGAAAAACACAGCATGTAGTACTGTTTCCACACTTATGTTCAGTGAGAGAATAATTCACCTCTTCGTATGAGAATCATGTTTTGGGTGTGTTGGTTAATGTTGCTCAGTGCAGCTTTCACGCAGGTTCATGCTGATATGTGTTGTTAAGTGGTAGTTTATGATTCCAGCCTCCTGCAGGGAGTGCATCAGCTGCCTTATCATGTCGACTTGTTTGTCTGTAGATCTCTGAACGCTGTCCTCCCCTTTCCTCTTTCAATGCTCCAACCGGAGCAGCAGAACGTCTTCACCTCTGACTCTCGCTTCACAGGTCTCTTCTTTTCTTTCTACTGTCTGCTGCTGCTCATGTGGAATAGTTGGTTGTGCTCTGTGAAATTGTTATTTGTGCTGTATGGAGTTGAATTGAATTGAATTGAATTGAATTGAATTGAATTGAATTGAATTGAATTGAATTGAATTGAATTGAATTGAATTGAATTGAATTGAATATAAAGAGGGTTCATCCTGTGGTATGATGATTACAGTAATGCTGATGGTTCACACTGGGGCATGATGGTAAATGATTGCTTATGCTGGGGTATGGTGGGGTAAGATGGGTTCTCCTGAAGTAACATGGTTCATGCTAATGTTTATGCTGGGACATTATGGGGTTTGATGCAAGGGCAAAACGGTTCATGCTGGAGTATAATGGCTTTTGATGGTTCATGCTGGGGTATGATGGGGTATGATGGGGTATGATGGGGTATGATGGTTTATGATGGGGTATGATGGGATATGATGGGGTATGATGGGGTATGATGGGGTATGATGGGGTATGATGGTTTATGATGGGGTATGATGGTTTATGATGGGGTATGATGGGGTATGATGGGATATGATGGGGTATTATGGGGTATGACAGTTCAATCTGTCCTGATACTACTGTGCCGTGACTCACAGTTACATAAATCAGCCTGTGCATATTTATCACATGTCAATATGTAAAGTGACTTCTGTAAACAGGTCGCGCTGAATTCAGGTGCCATTTCTGCCTAAAAGCACTTCAGACGCATAATGCCCTCCGCCATAAAGCCATTTTACTTGCAGCCACACACTGAAATGAGGCAGACTCATACACTAAAAAGTGTCTCCATGGCAACAATGCTGGGGAAGGAAAAAAAAGCAGTGCTCTACGGGGGGGCACTTTAGAGAGCGTCCGCTCCCTGTGATCATGCATAATCAAGGCGGACACATATCACAAACCTGGCCAGCGCCTTTCATTAATACTTGAAGAGGCAGCGCAGTCTCCCTTTTCTTCATATGTCAGACACATAAAGTCAAGATGCTCTGCTGGTTAGAAGCTGCCGTTATGCAGGTTTTGAGATTAAAACTAAAATATTGCCGCTCGTTATTCTGCTCACTGAGCTGACTGTTAGCATTAGTGGTTGCATAAGTTTTTTTCTTAACTGTTGCTATCTCATTAAACTCCTGAAAGAAACTTACTGAAAGAAACGTGTCTCATTAATCTCAATAACGTCAAATGTCAAACATGTCTTGGTTATTGGAGCTCTCTCTCAATCAGAATGTTGCAGGTTCGATTCTCTATTGGTCTGTGAGTGCGTGCGTGCGTGCGTGCGTGCGTGCGTGTGTGTGTGTGTGTGTGTGAGTGTGTGTGTTATGTCATGGCCTCTGTGTGACTCGTCAGATGTGACGTCACAGGCAGCCGCAGCAACATCAGGGGGGAAGGAGAGATTCATTCTGCTTCAGTGGTCTTCCCCACTGCCGTGAAGGATGGCAGGGTCAAGACGTACACACACACACACACACACACACGCACACACACATATACAAAATGAGCAAGGAATTTTGTGGAAAATGCAGAACACAGCAGGTTGTCAGCAGTCGTACATCATGTGAAAGCTCAGGTGGCTCAGAGTTGCACAATAACTCCTGTTGGAGGACGAAACACATTGTTCTCGTATTGTTTCCTCTGAATCTGGAACACTCGAAGGTAGAAGTGTTTGCTCAAACATTGATTTGTGTTTGCAAGCTGCAAAGATTCAAGCTGACTTTTAATGCAGGTTGTTTAAATGTTCTGTGTTCTCGGGAAACACAAAATGTAGACTGTACTGATATTTTTTCCATTTTTCAAACAATTACCACTGCGGAGAGCCGTCAATATTTCAAGACACACACACACGCGCACAAACACACACACACGCACACACACTCTCCTGGGAGGAGGGTGATGAGACGGGAGAGATCACAGATAGAGATGGAGGGCCACAGGAAGAGACAATCATGGAGCTGCGTGGTCCGTGATGTGCGCAGGTTTTGTATTCTCTCTGCTCCATTAGTTCTCCCCGGCTGAGATGATTCATTCAGATAAGCATCACAAACAGTGGGAAGTGCTCTCGCTCCGCTCTCATACGGTGCTGGGTTCGCTCAGGTGAACCATTTAATCTGCGCTCACGTTTTTTTTTGTACTTTCTTTGCGGAGTCTTTACGCAATTTGTCAAGACGTTTCTCTTCGCTTTAACACCACCTGTGTGTGCGTGCGTGAACCGCAGCCCAACGTCTTTATAAAGACTTGTCATGTGTTTCACGCTTCACCGGCTGCACGTGAACTGCAGACTCCAAAGGCCCACAATCCCCTGCTTCTTTTCCCAGATACAAGAACTTGATGAATGTCAGGTTTTCACTACATCTCACACTGAATAAGATTCCTAATGTCATGACAAATTCTCTGTTCGCCGAGGCTGAATTTTTCAAGAACAGACGGTGTTAGAGAAGTGAACTATTTGTTGGCTCCCACAGAGAGAAATATGACAATGAGATGTGATGTAGAATGAATGATAAACTCTGGCTTAGTTCAAAGAGTGCATGACAACAACACAAGTAACGTTTTCTGCATGTTCAAAAATGAATGAGATGGTAAGTTTAGTTTCTGTTTTTACTAACCCGGCCCATTAAAGTTTATTTTTGGAAATGCTACAATAATATGAGAGGAAAATGCCTGAAACTCACAAATGGAGAGAGAGAGAGAGAGAGAGAGAGAGCAGACTAAGAGAGACAGTAC